>CAUZXP010000506.1:73486-78486 GCA_963584105.1 Alviniconcha strummeri | reverse complement strand
TGTGTGTGTGTGTGTGTGTGTGTGTGTGTGTGTGTGTGTGTGTGTGTGTGTGTGTGTGTGTGTGTGTGTTTTAAGTAAAACATACAGCAGTTTTTCAGTCAGTTTCCGATCCTTTTTGTGAAGAAGAAGAAGAAGAAGAAGAAGAAGATGATGATGATGATGATGATGATGATGATGATGATGATGATGATGATGATGACAATAAAAGTCGACGTTTGAAAGTCACGAAAACACGAAATTGACGTTTAAAAGTCGCGAAAACACGAAACTGACGTTTCAAAATCGCGGAAACACGAAACTGACGTTCGAAAGTCGCGAAAATACGACCGTCATTGATACATCCAGATAGCTGCTGCCATTTTGTGCCCATCAGGATGTGTCAGTGGCGTCGGGATTAAGGCCGGAACGTTTTTCTGCTCTTCACTGGTAAAGTGAACTAACATGGCGGCACCCGCAGGAGCTCCGACTCGAAGTACTACTAAAGTACTACTATTGTATAAATATTCACAGAATTTTAACGAAGCGAAACGTACAGGTGGGAATATTAAGTGGTACATCTTCTACGTTTTCAGAACAACCTGAAATTTAACAGAATTTAAAAGAAGCGAAAAATACAGGTGGGAATATTAAGTTGTATATTTTCTACGTTTTCAGAACAACTTGCAGCTTGGGTGAGTCCGGTTGCCTTTTAATCTTTTCACTGGTAACAGGTGGGGCGTGGGTGGTGGTGGTTAGTCCACCGATTGTAATAATGGGCACCATAGAACAAAATTGGGATTGCCCTGAGTGCTTTCGCTTTTTCTTTTTACATGTACCTACATTTAGACATCAAAGAAATTATACAAACTTGTACACACAGGTGCAGAAACAAATGCAGACACAGACACAAGGATATCGGATCACTGGACCTGAAGAAGTCTGTGAAAAGAAAAATGTTTTCAAGGAAGATGTGAAGGAACCTGTTGTTCAGTATTGTGTTGTAATCCCAGTTGTCAGGACCACATTGCACAAATGATGGATCAAGCATGATGGACAGAAACAGGAAGTTGGTGCAGGGTAGTTGGGAGCCGGGGTGGGAGTGCTGACCACTGGACTTTGTGCGGGAGGGTGGTACTCTGAACACAAAGAGAGATTATGCAGGTATAGAAGATCAATAATTACCATTAGCAGTGCCTTCTGTTTTGCTCTTCTTCTTCTTGAGGAACATGGCCATAGGGTCACCATCCCTTTCCAGATCCCGCATGATGCGGTCCAAGTCCTCGTCATCTTTGTAGCGTGCCAATGGCTTGGAGGCTTCGTGGACATAATCTTGCATGGTCTGTTCCCGTAGCTCTTTCTGCTTCATGCTGCACAAGGAACAATAGTCATGTGACACTAGCATAGTAGTAAGTAAAGTGTTTGTGTCAGTCTTGAACTCCTAGCTGCAATACTCCACTATGCTGGCTTTCTCCACTTACAGAAACTGCACGCAGAGCTAACAGTAACACACTTGCAGATGTGGCAATTTTGGCGCAGTTTCAAAATGTTCATCTTACTACACATTAGAAACACCGTATGCAATGTCTAGGACTAGTAGTGGGGGTGCTTGGCTGCAGCCCGAGTGTCACAGAAGAGTCTACAGCAGCCATGGCTGGTGAGGGGATGGGCGGTGTTGGTGTTGGGAGTCATGTCTCCCAGGTTAACGGGGTGGGTACCATTGGCAAAAAGCTGAACCTCACACATTTTCAGATCAACCACAGTTTGCATCATTTTAGTTTGATCAGTTACGCAGTTGTATCAGGCTCACTTGATGTGCACTATTATATACTCTAGAAGTGTAACAAAAAGGAATTTTAATGTTAACATGTATCATATATATATCTATCTATCTATATATATATATATAGACATGCATTTCTCCATAATGAGATGTTTGCTTCTACTGTCTGATTTTCAGATATCTGGTCAGACATTTGTACCATTCCACTGGTTTCAGAATGAAAGAGGTAGAGATGGAGATGTTTTTATGCATTTATTTCAGGGGCAGCTGCTTAGTTATCTCTCTTTTTTCTCTTTTTTTCTTCTTCTTCTTATTTTTTGTTGCTATTATTATTACTACTATACTAATACCACTGGTAGTGATTTACGATACACTCATTCATGACACATGCATATATCACAGGCCTACTTGGAGTCCATTCTTCAATGTCTAAATGTGCCCCTGTCTTTTCTTAATCTTTTTTTCATTTTACTCTCATTCTTGATTTGCTGTAATAACTTTTTATTTTATGATTGGCATGTATGTATCATGTGTGAATGGTTTGTTTCAGGTAATAGTTGTATTGCTGTATTTGTGTAATAGCAATAGTGATGGTGAATAAATGAACCAACCCTAAAAAACACACACACCATTCCTCATACTTTCACTTTGTGAGAATAAAATTCTTATGTCTCTCTCTCCCTTGCTGTGACTGACAGACAGACACCCACATACTGTAACACATACCCTTGCCCCCACTCCTGGTATTTTTTGTCTTCCTCAGCTTTCTTCCTTGCTTCCTCCGCCTCTTCCTCCTGCTCTGCAGCAAGGTTGCGTCTCTTGCCTGACTTGTCACGGAACACAGTTGTACTGTCACGGCCCAGAGCTTCCTGGTCAATCTGCCAGCCAAAAGACACATATTAAAGTTCTACACTGAAGTCAAACAGAAACAATGTTGCTTTTACAGGCATGGATATATGAGAGAGAGAGAGAGAGAGAGAGAGAGAGAGAGAGAGAGAGAGAGAGAGAGAGAGAGAGACAGAGAGAGAGAGACAGAGACAGAGACAGAGAGACAGAGAGACAGAGACATAGAGAGACAGACAGAGACACAGACAGACAGACAGACAAACAAAGACTGGGGGCCAAGAACAAAAGCCAGAAAAATAACAAAATCAAACACACAAACAACAGCAAAAACCACACCCTAGTTTCTGAAAATTAAACAAATCAGGATATTATATGTGAATTAAATCAAACTTGAACATTCCTCAACAATGGATTATACATCAAAAAGCCAACTACAGAACATAACAAAGCCAAAAACAACAACAAATACAACACCAACAAAAGAATGGTAATCCCACCTTTGAAAACATCTGCTCTTCCTTTTTCCTAAGTTTCTCAGCTTCTTTTTTCATTTCTGCTGCTGAGGACAGCCCAGCTTTTGCACCACCAAGCGTCTTGTCCGGTTTGGCACTCTTCTTCCCTTCCCTGTCATTTTCCCGTCTTGGAGGCGACTTCTCAGCACCACTGCCTTGCTTTCTTCTCCAGCCAGGTGATGATTGGTCAGAATCACTTCCAGGTTTCCTTTTCCTGGGTGGTGATTGGTCAGAATCGCTCCCAGGTTTCCTTTTCCTAGGTGGTGATTGGTCAGAATCACTCCCAGGTTTCCTTTTCCTGGGTGGTGATTGATCAGAGTCATTCTGTTTTCTCTGTCTTGGAGGTGACTGGTCAGAGTCACTATCATGCCTTTTCTTTTTGGCAAGCGATTGGTCAGATTTATTATCCTTTGTGTGCCTTCTTGGTGCTGATTGGTCCGAGTCACTGTCATGCCTAGTTTTTCTTGCTGGGGATTGGTCAGAATCATGCCTTTGCCTCCTGGCAGAAGGTTGGTCTGAGTCACTGTTATGTGTTTTTCTCCCAGCTGATGGATCTGCAGGAGCAAATCTGGATTGTCTTTGGGTTGGCTTTTGTCCATGACTTGGACTTGACACTTTATTCCTATGGGGAGGGGAATTGTCTGAATCACTGTCATGACGTTTTTGTCGTGGAGGAGAGTTATCCAAGTCTGAATCATGTCTCTTCTTTCTAGGTGGGGATGCATCTGAATCAGAATCATGTCGCTTCTTCCTTGGAGATGCGTCAGAGTCTGAATCATGTCGCTTCTTCCTTGGTCTTGGAGGTGAAGCATCAGAATCTGAATCATGACGCAGGCGGCGACTGCTTTTTGCTCCTAGTCCTCCCTCTGGTTTCTTTCCAGCTGAAATCACTCCATAGTCTTTCGAAGTGATATCTGAAAAAACAAATATCAATTAAAAACCACACACACCACTTCCGTACTCTGTATGCACCTGAACCTTTTACTCCTTGTGGTATCTGTCCACCCTGACTCTCCCCTCCTCTCTAACAGCTATTCTGCATATGATAATGCGTGACACAGTGCTGTTGTATCAGTAGTCATCCCAAAGATATGTAATCTTCCTGGCACTAGTGGCGATCACTGAAAAGTCTATATATACTTTAATCATCCCTCACAGGTCAGTGGGGGTGGGGATAGCTCAGTGGTTAGAGCGCCGAACTCGTGATTGAAAGGTCACGGGTTCGAATCCCTGCTGGAACGGCAGGAGAATTTTCTTCTCCAGGGTCGACTTTCTGTGCTGACTCTTATTTCGGTATCTGTTCCACCCCTGTGTTACCACAGTAGCACGTAAAAAATCCCGGTCATTCTGCCAAAAGTGCAGGTTACAGCTAAACACGCATACACCTTACGTATTGAACCGTGCTTCGGCATTGGTCACAACTTGTCCCTAATATGTCAAATGACATCTGAGGACATTAAGCATCAACTCAACAACAACAACAACAATCACAGGTCAGTTCAACTAACTACTAAAGGCTCATTAATTTAAAACATGTAAAAAGAATGTCAAAGGGCATGTCATCTTATTGACAGTCATCCCAAAGGCACGCTGCCATACATATCACTATCAGCAGTCATCAAAAAGGAATCCCCTCAACTGAGTCAATGGCAGTCATCTGAAAGGAAGTTGTATATATATGAACCTGTGACAAAAGGTTGTGATCTAAAGTGGGACACATTGCCTCAAAATCAAACTCCCAGTAAGCTATTTTCAGTCTTACCATTAGAAAGAGGTATGTTTCAAGCAACTATTTCCATCATAAAAAAATGGTTTTGATCCAAGTGAGTGCTGTATGGCATCAAAACTGGGGTCAGGTCAGGTGTGGATGTTTGTAACAATGG
>CAUZXP010000506.1:66523-73286 GCA_963584105.1 Alviniconcha strummeri | reverse complement strand
GTTCCGCGGCCGGACTAAAGTCTTTATAATAACCGTCATTGAGCCAGCCATGTCTGTCACGAAACTTCAGCTGACGACATCGAATTACTATCCAGCAAGCTACACCTATGATTTGCAAGGGCGAATCATATTTTCATTACTAATAAGTCAACTGCAGGGAAAATGTTCAGGGGAGAAAACTCCAACCGACTTCCATTATATGAAGGAAGCCTTCCTGCCCTATGCTCCAGTCTGCACTGACGCTGAAACAAAAGAATCAGTAAGTTTTATACGTAATAGCAAATGCCGATGCGATTGAAATTTCAAACAATTCTCTATGGAGGCAATAAATAGCCATGTTGGACCGAGACAAAACAAGCAAAATAAGACCAAATTAAAAGGTCGTCATTGAAGTAAACAATGTAACTGTGGATTCAGACTAAGTTTCGTGTAACTTATCATTCATGTCAACTATTTCGAACGACAATGAGGCCCATTTTGTAAATAAAAGTTGTTTCTTTTTTATGTCTGTTAATTGTTTTGTTTAAAAAAAAAAATAGCCATGACCAAAAAAAAAAAAAAGCTCTCACAATGTCTACGTATTTCTAATAAAATTATGTTCGCCGTTGTACTTTCTGTCTATTCCTCACGAAACTGATGTTTACTTTTATGCTGTCTGTTTATGGAGACAGCGGGGATGGGTATATAGGCTAGTGCTTCAAGTGTTCTAAATGCAACACTTGGAAAACCTCTGAGACAGGGTGGAGCGTGCATTGGTATTCCCGAGCGTGGAGCTGGGCTCTCATAGCTGGACGGTTGTCCCCGGGGGTGGGGTGGGGGGAAATGGAAGGGGGGGGGTCGTCAAACGGGGAAAGAAGTTGTGTGTCTATTATTGTAGCTCTTTACTAGAGCTCTTTCTGTTCTTAACAAAAGTTATGTTTATCTTTATATCGTCTCTGTGTTCTTAATAAAACTTATGTTCACCATTATACATGTATACTACAGACCTCTGCAGTTGGCTTCAATTCAAGATGGTATCCATACGCTCGGGAAAACCAATGCGCGCTCCACCCCGTCTCTCAGAAATTTTTGCAAGTGTTGCATTTAGAACTCTTCAAGTACTAGCCTGATTTCCGATCGGGTTTTCTCGTCCTTTCAGTGAAGATCGCCGAGCACTTCCTCTTTATGTAACTTCTCCTGGCAGTCGGTGATCTGATTTGTGCCTGCAGTGGTGTCCCAGGCTCCTCAACACTTCAGACCTTCCGAGACGGTCCCTGCCTGTAATGTCCGCTTGGTCATTTCCATTGACTCCATCATCATCACCATTATCACTTTCTTTGACTCCATCATCATCTACGTCGTCGTGGTGATCATCGTCAATATTGTCGTTGTCATTTTCGTTGTGGTCATCATCACCATCATCATCATTTCCTTTGACTCCAGAATGTCCGGGACAGTAGGCCTACACCTAAAAGAGTCTTTCAGTGTGGACAGACGTAGAGGAAACTGTCACTGTCACGCACCGATCTGTTTCAGACAGAGACACGCTGTGGAA
Organism: Alviniconcha strummeri; assembly: GCA_963584105.1. Lineage (NCBI taxonomy): Eukaryota > Metazoa > Mollusca > Gastropoda > Provannidae > Alviniconcha > Alviniconcha strummeri. The sequence continues at coordinate 71,752 of CAUZXP010000506.1, read as the reverse complement.
TTAAAACAAAGAAGAAGAATCAGCCTGTAAGGATGTATATGAGGATGGCACCGTGGACAGAGCTGCACCTTCTTCTGTGGACATTCCTCCTGCTCGTCCGTGATCTTAGTAAGTCAGACTTGAAATCATCGCGACTGGCATTAAGGGAGGACTCTTACTGAATTAGGTCACGGAGGGTCACGGGATCGAAGGCGAAGCTGGGGTGTGCAAAGGAATCGTCGTTTATAGAGCAACCAAAAGCGAAGAAAAATCACGGGCCTGTTGATAGGAATCTCTCTCTCTCTCTCTCTCTCTCTCTCTCTCTCTCTCTCTCTCTCTCTCTCTCTCTCTCTCACACACACACACACACATGCACGCACGCACGCACGCACGCACGCACGCACACCTTCCTCCAAACTCTGCCAGATTTGGTTACGCCACTGAAGGGGCACTCTTTATTTCAGCGCAGCTGTCCACCGACGCGGTCAGCGCCCTCCGAAAGGTTCGGGTACTAATATGACTGCAGAAGCAACCTAGCGCCCAAGCACGCACGTAAACACGAGACGCATCCACCCCGGATAAAAGAGAGAGAGAGAGAGAGAGAGAGAGAGAGAGAGAGAGAGAGAGAGAGAGAGAGAGAGAGAGAGAGAGAGAGAGAGAGAAGAGTTCCGTCTTGATTCAAACGATTTTGGTTTTATCTGAGCTGGCGTAAGGAACATGGTCAGTTATAAAACAAACGTCTAATATCATCTGAGTTGTTTGTAACAAACTTACTACTGTTTGAGCACCAACCACAAACTGCTTGTTAGCTGACAGTTTTCTGGACCCTATGGCCTAACTAAATACGGCAGTGGTTGAAGGAAGGATGTCGTAAACCAGTGCTTGGATTTTGGGGCAGGACACGTCCACTGACCGAAGACCGCCCAGGCTTTTGAAGTAACTGATAGTCTCTTTCAGTTTCAGTTCTCGCCGCTGCTGGTGGCGACCACGACGGTAATGGGTATGTTACTTTTTGTATTTTTACCTGGGCAAGGCACAGCAGCCGTAAGAGCAGCGCTAGCGCTATCCATTCATATTAGTGTGTGCAGCAGTTTCGTGTGTTCAAAAACTGGTATGGCTGCCAATGCCAGGGATTTTAACGCGAGCACAGATGTTGATTACACAAGAGTTTTATTCATTGTTAACCCCTTCACTGCTGTGATATCAATTGAAAACGAACCATAAAAGTGCGAAATTTGAATCCTTTAAGCATGTGAAAGGATTTTCATCAAAACGCATAGCATTAAAACTAGATGTTATAGGACCGGAAAATATACTGTTTGCAGGCGCATCCGTGCATCTTTCAGCCCGGAAATTGTACGTGCTGGGGCAGTGAAGTGGTTAATGGTGATGCATGTGTGTTGATTTATTGGTTCCTCATAGTCAACACCCACTCCACCGCAGTCCTGTTACAGTGAAATAACATTACAGTGCCATAGCTGTTCCTACGGTGTCTTTTTAACCCGAGGGTTGATTGATTATAGTCCCTCATAGTTAGTAGTATACAACATCCACTCCAGCTCAAGGCGGTCATATTACACTGAAATTTATTTGCCCTGTGTGGGTTCGTTTACCTTAGTTTGTTGTGCTGGATTTTAAGAGTGAATGTGTGCGTGGATGAACAAAACAACCAAACTTTCCTTGTGCATTTACATTTGTTAAATTGACACTTGGCACGAAATTGATGTTCTGTTTGTTGGAAATGTTAATGTGGTTTTTGTTATGTTTGTACAGCGCAGTGAGTTTAACTCTGGTTAGAGAACAGCGCTTTAGAATAATAATAATAGTATCTTAAAGCCCCATTATTATTATCTTAAAAATCCAAGAATTAATGTGAGCCGGTGTGGCCCAGCGGTAAGGCGTTAGGCTGGTAAGCAGAAGAACCTCGGTTCGATTCCCAAGCATCGGCTCCTTTCTCTTCAAAGGTTGTGGTTTATGGACACTGCCTTTGTGTCTCACAATTAACCAAACATTATAAAACGGCTCTCACCGCTACCCACCTTAAGTGAGCCGGTTTGGCCTAGCAGTAAGGCGTTAGGCTGGTAAGCAGAGAGACCTCGGTTCGAATCCGCTTCGGCTCTCCTTTCTCTTCAAAAATTGTGGTCTGTGGACACTGCCTTGTGACTTTGTCCCTCACAATTAATGAAGCATTGAAATGGCTCTCATCCCTGCCCATCTTAATGCAGGAGTCATTCTGGTGGTGACAGTGTAGCAATAGGTATAACAGTCTCCTTTCCCCCCATCTCCATAACCCCTTCCCCCCTTCTCCCCGTCCCTAATAAGCCTTAAGGTTTCAGTGGACGTTAAGCACCATGTTCACTTACCCATCTTAATGCAGGAGTCATTCTGGCGGTGACAGTGTAGCGTTAGGTATAATCTTCCTCTTTACCCACCTCCTTGAATCTCAGGCCTCGCCAGTACCTCTTCGGTAACAACTCGGTGCTAGACAAGCTGCTGCAGCTGTGTTGCTTAATGTCCTCGGATGTCGGTTGACATATTATGGACAAGCTGAGACCAGTGCGTGAGCATAGTTCAGTATTGCTTTACGTCCACGGAAACCATAAGATTCGTTAGGACGGAAAACCCAGGACGGCCACCTCGACTTTCACACAGCTCCTGAGCTCTGCTAGACAAGTTTAACCGTGCCAAACAGATAACAGGTCCTGTCTATGTGAGTGAGTCCCGCAGAAAGAGCCCAGGAGAGATCAAGACAAGGGCTGTGGAGCTGGGCTCTCATAGCTGGGCGGTTTGTCTCGCTGCAGAGTTGTTCCTCAACAGTTGCTTCTCGGACAGTCTTCGTGGCTTTGTTCCGAATAGCTGTTGAAACAGAAGTCAGCGGAGCACACGAGTTGCAGCAGTTAGCAGAGTACAGTTAGCGGAGTACAAGAGTTGCAGCAGTTAGCGGATTACAGTTAGCGGAGTACAGGAGTTGCAGCAGTTAGCGGAGTACAGGAGTTAGCAGCAGTTAGCGGAGTACAGGAGTTGCAGCAGTTAGCGGAGTACAGGAGTTAGCAGAGTACAGTTAGCGGAGTACAAGAGTTGCAGCAGTTAGTGGATTACAGTTAGCGGAGTACAGGAGTTGCAGCAGTTAGCGGAGTACAGGAGTTAGCAGAGTACAGTTAGCGGAGTACAAGAGTTGCAGCAGTTAGCGGATTACAGTTAGCGGAGTACAGGAGTTGCAGCAGTTAGCGGAGTACAGGAGTTGCAGCAGTTAGCGGAGTACACGAGTTGCAGAAATTAGCTGAGTACAGGAGTTGCAGCGGTTAGCGGAGTATAGTTAGCGGAGTACACGAGTTGCAGAAGTTAGCGGAGTACAGTTAGCGGAGTAAAGGAGTTGCAGCAGTTAGCGGAGTACAGGAGTTGCAGCAGTTAGCGGAGTACAGGAGTTGCAGCAGTTAGCGGAGTACAGGAGTTAGCAGAGTACAGTTAGCGGAGTACAAGAGTTGCAGCAGTTAGCGGATTACAGTTAGCGGAGTACAGGAGTTGCAGCAGTTAGCGGAGTACAGGAGTTAGCAGAGTACAGTTAGCGGAGTACAAGAGTTGCAGCAGTTAGCGGAGTACAGGAGTTAGCAGAGTACAGTTAGCGGAGTACAAGAGTTGCAGCAGTTAGCGGAGTACAGGAGTTGCAGCAGTTGGCGGAGTACACGAGTTGCAGAAGTTAGCTGAGTACAGGAGTTGCAGCGGTTAGCGGAGTACAGTTAGCGGAGTACACGAGTTGCAGAAGTTAGCGGAGTACAGTTAGCGGAGTAAAGGAGTTGCAGCAGTTAGCGGAGTACAGGAGTTGCAGCAGTTAGCAGAGTACAGTTAGCGGAGTAAAGGAGTTGCAGCAGTTAGCTGAGTACAGGAGTTGCAGCAGTTAGCAGAGTACAGTTAGCGGAGTACAGGAGTTGCAGCAGTTAGCGGAGTACAGGAGTTGCAGCAGTTAGCGGAGTACAGGAGTTGTAGCAGTTAGCGGTGTACACGCGTTGCTTGGCACTGGCGGGGTCCCCACCTCCTTAACCTTGCTGTTCTGGTGGTGGCTGACGGTCTCTTCGGTCTTTACTGGTCGGAGCGCGCGGACGAGCTATAACAATAATAATGGAAATTTGTAAAGCGCCTACCCTGCGGCTCAAAACGCTGAACAAGCGTAGTATAACACACACAATGTACATCGAGATGGAAATGTTATCAGGAATAAAAGAAATTTAAAATATATCTATATAAGCTAACACATAATGTAGACAAGGGTTCAAGCGTAATTATGCAAAACACATACACACACACACACACACACTGTGCAGACTAATAGAGATGAAAGGACATCTCTTCCCGACCCCCCGACCCCTTCCACACTTTCCCCCGTCCCTAATAATCCGTACGGCTTCTGTGGACGTTATAAGCACCCTGTTCCCTGAAAAGCAAAGTGTTCTCCATGCAGGCACTCGGAAGCTCTTCACGCTGAACTGGTCGTCGGAGCTGGTGCGGCCTTGCTGCTGGTGTTCGTGTTGACTGTCGGCGCCATCCTGTGCTGCAGAAGAACTAACAAACATGAAGGTAGAATCCATGCCTGATGACTCTGCCTCGTTTTGAAAGCTTTGGTGAGGTCAGGTGATCATAGTGAATGACGGCAGAATCCATGCCTGGTGACTCTGCCTCGTTTTGAAAGCTTTGGTGAGGTCAGGTGATCATGGTGAATGACGGCAGAATCCATGCCTGGTGACTCTGCCTCGTTTTGAAAGCTTTGGTGAGGTCAGGTGATCATGGTGAATGACGGCAGAATCCATGCCTGGTGACTCTGCCTCGTTTTGAAAACTTTGGTGAGGTCAGGTGATCATGGTGAATGACGGCAGAATCCATGCCCGGTGACTCTGCCTCGTTTTAACAGTTATAGTGAGGCCAGGCTGATTCTGGTGAGTGACGGTAGAATCCATGCCCTGTGACTGCCTCGTTTTGAAAGTTTTGATGAGGCCAGGCTGATTATGGTGAATCTACTAATTCCCGAAGAAGAAGATGAAGAAAGGGATGTACTTCTGGTGGTGTTTATATGTACCTTGTACTTATACGCATGCCAGGTGAATCGAGTTACTGTAGGCGACTCAGGTCTTTGTTGTTGTGCTTGTGTGATGTCTTTCGAACGCCAGTTAACTCCCTCTTGTGTTGATTCTATTAATTTCTGCCCTTGCAGGGTACATTATATGTTGTTTTTGTTGTTGCGTTCCCCAAGCAGAACAT
>CAUZXP010000506.1:39023-64023 GCA_963584105.1 Alviniconcha strummeri | reverse complement strand
GTGTCGGGGGAGGTGGGGGTGGGGGTGGATTGGATTTGTCTGTGGTTGCATAAATCATTTATTATTAATAATACCATTATTATGGACAGCTAGGAACGTGGGTGGTGGGGTGGTGGGTGGGTGGGGGGTGAGAAGGAATGGGTGAACTGCGTGCTATTGCAGTTTAGAACCCTACACGTGTACAATGTCGTCCGTCCGTGATTCCTTCTCCCTTCACTAGCGTCATCAAAGCATGCAGCCTGTTGCTTGCACAGGTCAGAGTGACATTCGCCTGGTGGGTGGCAACCACATGCGGGAGGGCCGGGTGGAGATCTACGTCAACGGAGAGTGGGGCACCGTCTGTGACGACGGTTGGGGTGTGCAGGATGCTCAGGTCGCCTGCCGTCAGCTGGGATACAGCACGTGAGTTGGTTGATCCCCCAGCCTCCTCTTCTTTATATACAGTAAGCCTTATGTTTCTGTGGACGTTAGCCTTTCTACTGTCATGCTTGCCGGGCCGTCATTCGGAAAACGACCAATAAAAGTGCCAGATTTGAGATCATTAAAGCTTTTTTCCCTTTGACATAGCACATGAAATGATGTCTATCAAAATGCACAGTACTGAAGGTAGATATGTTATAGGACCATCAAACATACTGTTTGCAAGCATGTACGTGTGCACCTTTTATCCCGTGAAAGCTACAGGCTGGGGCAGTGAAGGGGTTAAGCACCATGTTTCCTTACCCGTCAGAGTTCAGGAGCTGTGTGAAAATAGAGGTGGCCGTCCTGGGCTTCCCGTCCTAAAGAGCCTTAATTATTACGGTTTCTGTGGACGTAAAGCAACAATGAACCGTGCTTTAGCACTGGTCACAATTTGTCCCTAATAATTATGTCAACCGACATCCGAGGACATGAAGCTCCACTTCAACATCAACTTTACTTACCAACACGTCCACAGATCCCAGGCGCAGGCCTTCAGCGGTGCTCACTTCGGGTCGGGCGCAACCTGGTCCCAGATCTGGCTGGACGATGTGGCCTGCACTGGATACGAGTCTCGCCTGACGGACTGTTCGGCCAACGCCTTGGGGAACAATGACTGCAGCCACTACGAGGACGCCGGAGTGTCTTGTGGCACTGGGGGTGAGAATATCGAGTTGTTATATAACTAATGATACGGGGGACAGAAGAGTGAAACCTCGAAACAGGTGCCAACCCGGAAGACCAAGGGCTGCCGTGGACCGCCGCCAGAACAACACGTTAAGGCAGTGTCCGTCCGGCATTGCGCAGCGACTACCAAAGGCCGATTAGACTACCGCACCGCGCAACTGCTGTCCCAAATGCTATGCAGAACACGGTCACAAAGACAATGTCCGTAGCTCCGCCGTTGGGAAACAACTGAAGCAACAGAAGTCCAGCTCTCTCTCTCTCTCTAGTCCAGCACCACCTCCCTGCTCTTGGTCTCTTCTGGTCTAGCTTCTTCGTGAGAGTCCATCTCACCTCCATCCTCTTGATGCAATTTGAGGATGTACCTCTGGTGGAGTTTGTGTGCCGGGGGTGAGAATATAGAGCTATAATAAAACTGATAACACATGCAGTTTGAGGATGTACCTCTGGTGGACTTTATATACCTTGTATTTACACGCATTCCAGGTGAGATTACCGTAGGCGACTCAGGTCTTTGTTGTTGTGCCTGTGTGACGTATTTCGAGCTCTAATTAACTCCCTTGTGTGTTAATAATACATGCATTGTAATTCGCCGAATCGCTGTGCATAATCATATTTAGGCGTTGTGTTTCAAACTAAAGGTTATGTGTTAATTTCCGCTAACAGATATTCGTCTAGTGGGAGGACCGTCCAGCAGGGAGGGACGGGTGGAGGTGTTTGCCAATGGTCAGTGGGGGACAGTGTGTGATGACCTGTGGGATGACCAGGACGCCGCCGTCGTCTGTCGTCACCTGGGTTACGACACGTGAGATCTATCTCTGTTTCTGTCTCTGTTTCTGTCTCTCTGTCTGTCTGCCTCTCTCTGTGTCTCTCAGCCTCTGTGTGTGTGTGTGTGTGTGTGTGTGTGTGTGTGTGTGTGTGTGTGTGTGTGTGTGTGTGTGTGTGTGTGTGTGTGTGCGCGCGCGCGCGTGAGTGTGTGTTTAGGCTTACTTAGCTAGCTTATATGCATCTATCACTATTTTCCTGTTTTATCTGCTGGTTGTATGCTTATAAATACATGTATAACTGAGTGATGTATGCGTGTGTGCACCTGCCACTGTGAACACGCAAGTTTTGTGGGAAGTTTTTATGCGTCATGTTTTTTGGTTGTTGTTTTGTTTTTAAATCTTTCATGCTTGATATATGTATATGAATGAAACCCTGTTAAAAAAAACTTTAAAAAACCCTCTTATTATTACTATCCATTAGTAGCTTAGTTATTAGACAGATTTAGACAAGGACTAGTTGTTAGACAGATTTTGACTGAATCTAAACTACAATCTTTGTAAAATAAAGTTTTCGAGTTCGATCTCCCTCCCCCCCCCCCCTCCCCCCATCCCTCTCTCTCCGTCCTGAGCTGATCCTGTGTGGCCGACAGGATACTCAAAATCAAGTTACTGTCTCTCTCTGCTTTAAGATGGTGAAACGAAACTGAACTGTCTGCTTTTTCCGTTTTGGTTACTGGTGCTGGAGGAGTGTCTGGAAGGGAAGTGTTGAAGAAAGCTAGCACTATATATCTATACTCTTCTGTAACGTTATAAGTCTTAGATACTGTGCCACACGCTAGTCCATTCTGGACCCATCCGTGCATCAGTGCTGCCATCCGTGCAACAGTGGTGCCATGAGTGAAGCAGCAGCGTATATAAGCAGCAGGTCAGGTTGTAGCAGCCAGTGAGCCGGTTTGGCCTAGCGGTAAGGCGTTAGGCTGGTAAGCGGAGGGGCCTCGGTTCGATTCCGCTTCGGCTCTCCGTTCTCTTCACAAGTTGTGGTCTGTGGACACTGACTTGTGACTTTGTCCCTCACAATTAATGAAACATTAAAATGGCTCTCATCGCTGCCCACCTTAGTGCAGAAGTCATTCTGGTGACGACAGTGTATATAGCGATAGGTATTTAATCTCCTTCTTCCCCCCCTCCCCCCCCCCCCTTCTCCCCGTCCCTAATAAGCCTTGTGGTTTCTGTGGACGTTAAGCACCATGTTTACTCACTTTGTAGTAGGACACTCTCCCCCCCCCCCCATTTATCTCTCTTCCCCCCCCCTGCCCATTTAATTTGTCCCCCCCCCCCCCCCATTTAATTTGTCTCTCTTTGTTTGGATCTTGTATAAACTATCCGAATCGATCAACACACAAGGGAGTTAATTAGCGCTCGAAAGACGTCACACATGCACAACAACAAAGACCTGAGTCGCCTTCGGTAACTCTCACCTGGCATGCGTGTAAATAATACAAGGTACATAAACTTCACCAGAGGTACATCCATTTTGTTTTGTTGTTGTTGATCGCTTATACAGCGCTATTCTCCGCTCTCTTGAGCAGAGTCACTACGCTCGCATGTGGTTCTACATGAGTGACTAGCTTTGTATAGCGCGTTTTTTGAATATCCACCAAAGTGGTGTACTTACAGCGCTGGCATGGCTGGTGCCACATGAAACTGCAGCCGTCTCGGCACAAGTTCTGTGTACACCATACAACCATGCACCGTGTCACTTCATGCAAAGCCACACACGTAAGGTGTATGCGTATTTAGCTGTAACCTGCCACCTGCACTTTTGGCAGAATGGCCGGGATCTTTTACGTGCTGCTGCGGTAACACATGGGTGGAACGGATACCGAAATAAGAGTCAGCACAGAAAGTTGACCCTGGAGAAGAAAATTCTCCCGCTGCTCCTGCAGGGATTTGGACCCGCGACCTTTCAGTCACGAGTCCAGCGCTCTAACCACTGAGCTATCCCCGCGCTCCTGCTGCTGCTGTTTATATTAAACTATCGTTCAAGCATCATTGTACCTTCCAGCACTCGCCGTAATATAACCGTAACGGTTGACTGGGCGTAACACACCAAGTTACTTACTTATCTTCCAGGACTGGGGCGTCAGCTCGCCTAATGGCGGCCTACGGAGAAGGCAGCGGCCCCATCCTTCTGGACGACGTCAACTGCCTCGGCAGCGAGTCCACCATCTGGCAGTGTACGGCCCAGCCTGTGGGCACTCACAATTGTGCACATGGCGAAGATGCCAGCGTCAGTTGTTGGTGGTGAGTGCAGTATACGCGATCTGTGTATGTGTGTGCGTGTGTGTTGTGTGTGTGTGCGTTCGTGTGTTTGTGTGTGTGTGCGTGCGTGTGTGTTTGTGTGTGTGTATGTGTGTGTGTGTGCGTTCGTGTGTTTGTGTGTGTTGCGTGCGTGTGTGTTTGTGTGTGTGTATGTGTGTGTGTGTGCGTTTTTGTCATGCTTTGTATGTTTCGTACGCTTGTAAAGGCCTACCATTGCTTTGTATAGTTATGGGTATTTGCGCATTGTATGTTTTTCTTTACGTTGTAAAGCGCCAAAAGAGAGAGAGAGAGAGAGAGAGAGAGAGAGAGAGAGTGAGAGAGAGAGAGATGAGAGAGAGAGAGATGAGAGAGAGAGAGAAAACTAGAAAACTTTATTTTACAAGGATTGTGGTTTGGGTTCAGTCACTCCTAGCGCAAGTAAAAATCAGAGGGCGGATTTGGAGAAGAAGAAGAAGAAGAAGAAGAAGGAGAGAGAGAGAGAGAGAGAGAGAGAGAGAGAGAGAGAGAGAGAGAGAGAGAGAGACGAGAGAGACGAGATGAGAGAGAGAGAGAGAGAGAGAGAGGAAAGTGGCTGAATGACGCTTTCAAGGTTGAAATCAGAAAGGTAGAATTTCTGGTAGCAGGCCGCGGAGATGCAAGCTAGGCCATATTCTGATGTACTTCCTGTTAACCCTTTCACTGCTATGCTTGTCGCGCCGTCACTCTGAAAACGACAAACAAAAGTGCCGAATCTGAAACCATTAAGGCTTTTTTGCCCGTCGCATGAGCACGTTGGAGGATTTTTTTTTTTTTTTTAGATCAAAATGCACAGTATTGAAAGTATATTTGCTATAGGACCATCAAATACACTGTTTGGAGTCGTGTATGTGTGCACTTTTCAGCCCGTAAATGTTACAGGCTGTGGCAGTGAAGGAGTTAAAAAGAAACACCCGCGATAGTATTGGTTTCTCAACACTCCTCTTTCTCCCTCACACCTTTCATTGCCCTCCCCATCCCCACCCTCTCTCTGTGTCTCTCTCTCTCTCTCTGTGTCTGTCTGTCTGTCTCTCTCTCTCCAGTGTTAGCCGCCTACCCACCACATCATATATTTGTCAGTTCAATTGAGCGTCTCACAATGAATGATAAGTTTACTTGTGTAACGATCCCAAAACTATTCTATTAACACACAGGGGAGTTAATTAGCACTCGAAATACTAACACAAGCACAACAACGAAGACCCGAGTCGCCTACGGTAACTCTCACCTGGCATTGCGTGTAAATAGCAGGGTACATAAACTCCACCAGAGGTACACGCTCAAATTCTCTGTTATAGTCTGTTGGTATGCTTCATTAATAAAATTTTAAAAATGTTTAAATTAAGCCAACGAAGAGGACCTCAATATCTGCGTCCGCACTACCTCATCACAGTCCAAAACTAACCATCACTGTTTACACGTACCTTTACTGTGTTTCAGATCACTTTCCAGTCCAAAACTAACCATCACTGTTTACACGTACCTTTACTGTGTTTCAGATCATTTTCCAGTCCAAAACTAACCGTCACTGTTTACACGTACCTTTACTGTGTTTCAGATCACTTTCCAGTCCAAAACTAATCATTACTGCTTACTTGTACCTTTACTGTGTCCGTTTCAGATCACCCTTCCGTTCCAAAAACTAACCCATCACTGTACATGTACCTTTACTGTATTTCAGATCACTTTTCCAGTCCAAAACTAACCATCACTGTTTACATGCATCTTTACTGTGTCTGTTTCACATCCTTTTCCGTTCCAAAACTTTCATAAACCTTATTATATACTGTTTCCGTTTCAGATCAGTTTCACACGTCACCCCTGATTACAGTTGCTACGACTGCAATTACTGGTAACATCCGACTTCTGCTTCTTCGCTGCAGTTGGCAGTTAAAGGAAAAGTCCCCTTCTAAACTGGGCTTTAAGCTGGCAGTTAAAGGAAAAGTCCCCCTTCTAAACCGGGCTTTAAGCTGGCGGCAGTTAAAGGAAAAGTCCCCTTCCCAAAATTGGGCTTTAAGCCGACAGTTAAAGGAAAAGTCCCCTTCTAAACTAGGTTTGAACTGTCTTTAGCCTCACGGGTAAAAAAGGAAGAAGAGGAAGAAGAAGAAAAATCAGATCAAGGTTTTCGATTTAAACAAACAAAAAACAAAGAATACAACCGTTCTCTCTCTCTCAAAACAAACACAGAACAACAACAACAAATCATCACAGTTAAACGCTACGCATGCACGCACACACGCACACACACACACACACACAACACACACACACACACACACACACCACACACACACACACACACACACAAAATACGGACTATGAAAGGTTTCAGTCATGCACACGCCTCCTGCATGGGTACACCAAGCGGCTATGCATGGACACCTGTCCCCGAAAATACTTGACATAATTACTGAGGATTATTGACAGGTTTCAGAGAACAGATGGAGTTTTAATAATAATGTACATTTATCAATGCGCTCATCAACGCCCTGAGCGCTCACATGATACATATTAACCTAAACACAATATTTTATATACGCGTAGAGCTCAGTCCTACCAAAACAATTGATATAAAGTATTATATGGAAAAACAAACTTTCTCTCTCTACCTCACACACAACACACACACAACACACACACACACACACACACACACAATGTTATTAACTGTGATATGAATCAGTGACTGAGGAATACGTTTCATTCAGTCACCGATAGTAAAGAGAAATTATTATATATAACATATAATACGTCCAATCCCCCTCCCCCCCCCCCTTTTTCCCCCCTCTTTTTTGTTTTGGTTGCCAGGATTGACCTAGATGCTTCCGTCTACAACGCCATCTACATCAGCGTAGGCATCGTCGTGCCCCTCGTGGTGGTCATCGTTGCCGTGATCATCTGCAAGTGCTGCTGCAAGACCAGCACCCGGGTCTGCAACGCTCCCCGCCTACCCCGTGACACAGACCGTGCAGCACGTCATCTCCGTGGGCTGGGTCCCGCCGTTGCCGCGGAGCCCAGACGGTTCCGAATGCCTGGCAGAATGGCGGTTCCGGTCCAGCCCAGCGTCTCCTATCAGAGGAACGCCCGAGGCGTCACCATGCACATGTAAAAACCGGACGGCTCCACTGCTCCGCCTTCCTCGTTCTGTATATGGACTCAGGATTTCAGCACCGAGTTCTTTTTTATGTTAAATTTTAGATTTAAGTGTTAATTTTTGTGTGTGGATTTTTTATAAACTTCAGCATCGATTTCTTTCTTCTTTAATTTGAGGTCGAAGTATAAAAAATAAAACAACAAAAACAAACAAACAAAACAAAAAAGCACGTAATGAAATGTTGAGGCGTTATATTTAGGTCTCAACAATGACTTAAACAGAAGTAAATCCGGGAGAGGGGGGATTGGGGGGTAGGGGGTGCGGGGGTGGGGAAAAAAAAAAAAAAAAAAAAGGACAGTCCTACCCCTTCGTAAAGAGCCTATTCCCTCTCACGCCGCCCCACCCCCGAAACGAATCCTAGTTTTGGCCAACAATGCCACACCCGACCCGCGACAAAGCGTACATTAAGTGATGACGAAAGAATATCCATCGACTGGAAAGAAAACGCGCTTCTCCTGGCTTTCCGTCCGATGAACAAACCTGTGAAGCAGGGATTTAAACACTGGTGGAGTTTACGTATCTTTTATTTACTCGCATGCCAGGCGATAGTTACACGCGTATAGGCGAGTCGGGTCTTTTTGTGTTTGTGTGACGTCTTTCGAGGGGCTAATTAATTCCCTTGTGTACTGATTCCGTGAAGTAGTAATTTAGACACTGGAAAACGCAGCTGTCCCCAAAATGTATTCTAGGCATTCGCTTGTTTTGCGTGTTGTTATGCTTACTAATCCCCCCCCCCAACAAAAAGAAAAGAATAAAGCCCCCCCCCCCCCCCCCCCCCCCCACACACACACAAGAAAAAGAAGAGAGAGCAGAAGTTCGCTTTACTTTCTGTAAAGTGTTCTGACAAACAAAATGTTGGATAATGTTTGTATGGTTAATGGATAATACTCCGACACATGTAGATTTTCCCATCCATGCCACTGTAGTCTAGAGTAAGAACGCAATTCCATGTCCAGTGTTTCGGTTGTTCAGTGTTGCTTTACGTCCACAGAGACCGTACGGACTGTTAGGGAAAGGGAGCCCAGGACATCCACCTCGACTTTCACACAGCTCCTGAGCTCTGATTTGGTTGGTTATAAGTGTGTATATTGTATCTCACAAAAAACAAAGCGGTACAAAAATTGAATCAGTGTGTGTTTGTGCGTGCGTGCGTGTAAGCTAGCTGTATGATCTCTGTGCACATCAGCCGCATGGAAGAAAGTTAGGTAACTCTGGTTTGTTCGCCACACACACTCGCCTCATTTGTTCTCCCTTGAGCTGGACAAGGGAATTTGTTGCCGATTTTTTAAACTTGCCCTTCAACATGCCAGAACTCAATACTTCGTTCTCCTAGTACACCTCCTGGTGTCCTCAGTGTGAACTTACACATTTGTTCAAAGAAGTTGGTCACCTTCAAAGAAGAAGAAGAAGAATACGAAAAGAATACAGTTAAGCACCAGATTTTTAGCTTCTAGCTTTTTAGCTAACTGTCGGCAAAGATGCATGTGCTCCGTTACTCTTTTCAGCTCAAACTTTCGCTCTTGTCTTCTTTTATGTCATCGTCCTCATCTGAGGAACTGTTGCCAAAAATGTCCTCAGTTACTACTTTCAGCTCACACTCTCATCATAACAATTTTCAGTTCACATTCTCATCGCTACTGTTTTCAGCTCACATTCATTCTCATCTTCTTCGTTTTCATCTGAAGAACTGTCACCAAAAGTGTCTTCAGTTACTAATTTCAGTTCAAACTCTCATTGTTGCTATTTTCAGCACACACTCTCATTCTCATCTTCTTCATCCTCATCTGATAAACTGTCGCCAAAAGTGTCCTCAGTTACTTCTTTCACCTCACACTCTCATCGTTATTATTTTCAGCTGACACTCTCATCTTCTTCATCCTTTCTGAAGAACTGTCACCAAAAGTGTCATAAGTTACTAATTTCAGCTCAGACTCTCAGTCTCACTGTTAATACTTTCTGCTTACACTCATTGTTACTATTTCAGCTCACACTCTCATTCTCATCTTCTTTATTTTCATCTGTTGACTGGGTGTAAACCACCAACTTACTCATCTTCATCTGAAGAACTGTCACCAAAAGTGTCTTCAGTAACTTCTTTCAGTTCACACTCTCATCCTTGTCTTCTCCATCTTTATCTAAAGAACCATCACCAAAAATGTCCTCCATTACTCATTTCAGCTCACACTTTCATCCTTGTCTCCTTTTAAATCTTTGTCATCATCTTCTTTTTCCTGTTCATCATCATCTTCTTTTTCATCTTCGGCCTCATCTTCTTTTCCATCTTCATCTTCGTCTTCCTCGGAAGAACTGTCACCAAAAGTGTCCTCCGTCTGTGCAAAGTTTCTGGCTCTGGATGCTACCATGGAAGCCACGCTGAAGGCAAATGGTGAAGGGGCGGCAGCCAGTGAGAGATGTTCCACTATGCCCTCTGGCTCCTGTCTGTCTCCTGCTTCACAGTCGTCATCATCACTGTTTGATAGTAAAAAACTGTTATTAGCAGCAGAATGATCTGTTGAAAGCCGCTGCGGACCCATGTCTTGCGCGTGACTTTCAGTTTGTATTTCCAAACTTTGTGGGGCTCCTGAAAGTCTCTGAATGGTATCCATCTCTTCTGCTTCATTGTCCGGTGTGATCTGTGTTAATACTGAATTTGACTGATCTTCCTCACCACCTGGGACAGTGTACAACACTGGGCAGCTGGGTACTTGTGAAGTTGACACAGTCACTTGGCAAGGAGCAGTACCAGTTTCTAAATTATGTGTTTCACAAGAAATAACACTCCTTTCATTCTTACCACCATGACTGTCACTATTTCTTCCATCGTTTTTTTCCTTGCTGGCAGCAGCAAAGAGCTCACTTTGGTTGAACTGCTTCCAAAACTCAACACGATCTTCAATGTCTTTTGCCAGGTCATCAACACTCTCCTCAGGTTCTTCACCACAGTTCCTGTTGACAATTCCTTTGTCTGGTTCTTCCTCCAGGCTGTGCTTGAACTTCACAGGTGTACCATGTCCATCTTCAGTTTCACCCTCGCAGTCCTCTCTCTCAGGCAGGTGAGAGTCAGTTCCTGCAGAGGCCGACTTCATTCTGGCCACAGCAATGCGCTCCCTTTCTTGCCTCTCTGCTGCTCGCACGTCGATGATGGATTGCAGTTCATTGAGACACAGCTTGAGGTCTCTCTTCTGCTTTCTCCGCCAAGCCTGTCAACAGAAAGGAACAGAGTGCTAGTGCCAGTCCATGGATTGAATGGAACACCTGAGGAAAGACCACCCTCTGTGTGTGAGCTGGTTTGGCCTCATGGTAACGAGTTAGGCTGATAAGCAGAAGGATCCCAGTTTGATTTCACTCTCCTCTCTCTTCAAGAGTTGTGGTCTGTGGACACTGTCATGTGACTTTGTCCCAACAACAATGCCACCTGACTTAACTCAATTTTACTTAAACCCTTCACTTGCAGTAACACAAATACAAGCACTGGTTTGAATAGTGTGCACCACACACACAGCCACAAACATACACAGAAACGAACAACACAAGCAATGCAAATCTTGATAGAGATGGAAAAAAAAGTGACTAACATGCAAGACAACCACTTATATGAATTGTACCTCTTCTTCATTGGATGTGAACTCAGAGTGTCCACGCCATCCCGCAGATTCCTGTGGCTCGGAGTAGGCCTCAAACACCTGCACATAACCACAACTGAGATGTGTGTGTGTGCGTGTGGACTCAGAGAGAAACAGTTACCCAATATTTAATGTCCAATAACTGCATATTATATGGGTGTGTGCATGTGTGTGTGTGTGTGTGTGTGTGTGTGTGCATGTGTGGAGTGTGTGTGCATGCTTGTGTGTGTGTGTATATGTATGTGGAGTGTGTGTGTGTGCATGCGTGCGCGCGCGCGCGCGTGTGTGTGTGTGTGTGTGTGTGTGTGTGTGTGTGTGTGTGTGTGTGTGTGTGTGTGTGTGAGTGTGCATGCGTGCATGTGTGTGTGGAGACTCAGAGAGAGAGAAACAGTTACCCAATATATTACATGGAGGCACATATGACAAGCATCACTTCATGTCTGAGGAGGAATGGGTACAAATAAAGTTGAATGACCTGGGAAGGTTAAATTTGGAAACAGAATTTCTTGTAACAGTATAGCTCAAACTGCCTTCATCCTGCCAAAAGGTGTTCATCTAAAGAGGTCAGGTTTCACCAGCAAGTCCGAGCAGCCTGAGCAGCTGACCTCCTCAAACAGTGCTTACCTCGTCCAGAATGATGGGGTTGTCTTCAGCTGACAATTTCACAACTTTCGTCTCAATGCCCTTTGCAGGAGATGGCTGTTGTGCTAGTGCCCCTGGAAACAATGGCTCTGGAAAGATTTTTTTTAAAGAACAGTAACACAAACACATACACACTCTCTGTCTCTCTCTCTGTATATACATATTACACACACACACATACATGTGTGCGCGTGCGCATGCAAGCACACACACACACACACACACACACACACACACACACACACACACACACACACACACACACACACACACATATACACACACAAGCACGTGTGCACACGCACAAACAAACAAAAAAACTTACCCCCCTACACACACACACAAACTTACCCTCCCCCTCAACTCCCCCCCCCCCCACCCAACAACACACACATACAGATGTCCTGACCCAACTGCCCTAGAGATTTCCAGGTATGGATCAGTCTCATCAGCCACCTCCGTACCCAGACAGCCCATCCCACAGCTGATGCAGTAAGAGATAAAGATGATCTTTCAAACACCACACAGTGATGGTGGTGGGCTCAGTGTCTAGTTCTGCTGAAAGAAAAATTGAAAGAAAGAAAGAAGAAAAGAAAAGAAGGAAAAAGAAAGAAAGAAAAGAAAAAAGTACAGAAAGGATAAAGGAAAGAAAGAAAGAAAAAAAGAAAAAAGAAAAAAAAAGAGAAAAGCACATTTGGCAACAGCTTGTAGGCCCAGTTCCTTAGCCACATGAATCAAGTTGTGTGACCCATTTACAGCTAGCTTTGTGGAGGAAAGTGACCTAACTCCTACAGACCCCCCCCCCCCCCCCCCAAAAAAAAAAAAAAAAACCCGCACAACCTGATGGGGGCAATGAATTGTACCAGTACCTGCAGAGGTCTTCTTTTGCAGCAGCTTCACACCTTCCTCCAAGCATCCAGTGCAAGCACTGAGCTCAGATTTCACCAGCGACAGCATCTGGTTCCAGGTTTCTCTGCAGACTCCTGCATCCACCTCATCTTCTTCTGTCGGCTGCTTGCAGCCTGCTCTGCTTGCCTTGTTCATTTTCCTTTCCATGGTTTGACTTAAGTCTTGACTTTCCTCGTCCATTCTCTTTTCCATGGTTTGACTTAAGTCTTGACTTTCCTCATCCATTCTCCTTTCCATGGTTTGACTTAAGTCTTGAATTCTGCACATCAATCACGCACACAAAATGTTAACAGTTTATACGCTGCCTATGCAGTCGGACTTGGACTTAAATTAGCACAAGGTTAGAGCCCTTGAAAAAAGACCAGCACAACAAGAAACCACCTCCTTTTTAAGACCTCTCTTTTTAAGTACTAGACCCCTTGGAGAACGACCACCACCACGAGAGACCACCTCCTTTTTACGACCCCTCTTTTTAAGACCCCTCTTTTTAAGGACCCTCTTTTTAAGACCCCTCTTTTTAAGTAAGATGGGTTTTGACTGAACCTAAACTACAATCCTTGCAAAATGAAGTTTTTAAGTGTGACCAATCTTCTGACACTATATTTAATGCAGTTATGAAAATAAACTTCTCAACAAAGACTGTCCCTACTTTTGTTTTGTTTTCATTAGGGTGGTCTTCCTTATCAGGGGAGAGAGAGAGACAGAGACAGAGACACAGAGAGAGAAACAGAGAGAGAGACAGAGACACAGAGAGAGAAACAGAGAGAGAGAGACAGACAGACAGAAAGAGAAAGAGAGGGACAGACAGACAGATGTACATAATATAGAAGCACACACTCACAAGTCACAAAAAATTCATACTATTTTCATCAACAATTCCACAAAGAGAGAGACAGACAGACAGCGACTGACACAGAAGCAGACACACAAACTCAACGTCACAAAGTGCCCACCTTTTCAAAGCAGCCAAGAGGTGGAGCTCCAGGCTGTGCACTGCGGTGTATGTCTGTTGCAGCTGACCAATGGAGGACACTGGCTGCCAAGCGGCAGGCTTCTGGGCGCGCATAGATGCACTCAGTGGGCCATGGCGGTGGGCATCCAGGTGTGACTGGAGATCTTTCAGCGCTGTCTCCAGACCGTCTCTCATTGTATCCAGTATGGGGGACAGGGATGAGGGCAGACTAGAGTCTGAAAAAGACAGAGTCTGTAGTGTATGGTATGCCATGGGAATCAGGGATTATAGCACACCAGAGTCTGTAAAAAGACAGCTGGAGTGTATGGTATGCCATGGGAATCAGGGATTATGGCAGACCAAAGTCTGAAAAAAGACAGTCTGTAATGTATGGTATACCATGGAAATCAGGGATTATGGCAGATCAAAGTCTGAAAAAAAGACAGTCTGAGTGTATGGTGTGCAATGGGAGCCAGGAATTATGGCAGACCAGTGTCTGAAAAAGACAGAGTCTGTAATGTACAGTATGTCAGTGATGTACACACACACACACACACACACACATCAGAAATTAACTGCACACATGCACATGCACCCCTCCCTCCTCCCACAGCCACCCATCCACACATACACAGACCACAAGCACTTGGCCACACACAAGCACCAACACCTAACACATTAGCCTAAATTACCCATAATGCACATAAAACGATAACATACGTAATGCCACAAATCCAGCATTAACATGATATATTATAACTACATCAACCTACACTTTAATGGTGCATCACACGATACATCTATTTACCTTCAACATCTGGCACAAAACACACAGCTAGACGCCGAATGAACTCTGATACATGGATGCGGTTCAGCTCTTGCATGGACTGAAACAAGACGGGAAATCATCTGAGGCTAAGTAAAAGACACACAGCACAACCCTTGACACCTATGCATCAGCATGTACCGTGACACCTATGCATCAGCATGTACCATGACGCCTATGCATCAGCATGTACCATGACACCAATGCATCAGTATGTACCATGACACCTATGCATCAGTATGTACCATGACACCTGTGCATCAGTATGTACAATGACACCAATGCATCAGTATGTACCATGACACCTATGCATCAGTATGTACCATGACACCTATGCATCAGTATGTACCATGACGCCTATGCATCAATATGTACCATGATACCTATGCATCAGTATGTACCATGATGCCTATACATCAATATGTACCATGATACCTATGCATCAGTATGTACCATGATGCCTATACATCAATATGTACCAAGCAGAATAGATTGATGAAACACTAAAAGCAGATAGATTTGTGTAAACACTAAAACACACAAAAAACAAGAATGAGCTTTTTTTATGCCCACTCAGCCAGGACATCTGTATCTGGGTGAATGAAAAAAACAATTAAGCAGCAAAGTACACAAAGTACCAAACCTGATGCACTAAAAAAAAGAAGAAGAAAAAGTCATCAGCTTTCCAGAAATGTTTACATTTGACAGGCAAAAAAAAAAAAAAAAAAAAAAAAAAGAAGAAGAAGTGATTTTGCTGTAAAAAACACACCTTCATCTGCATCAGTTTCTGTGATTTAATAAGTGTACCACACACATATGAAAAAAAGAAGAAAAAGAAAAAGAAAAAAAAGAACATAAAGGGCTAAGCCCAAAGAGTAAGTAAGTTGGTGTTTTATGCCCAGTCAACCAGGGCGATAAGCCCAAAGAGATAGAACTAAAAGAAGAAGAGAAGATAGAAAAAAGATTATGTATTTGAATTACTCAAAAACAACACCAACAGAAGAAGTGTAAAAAAAAAAAAGGGGGGGGGGGGGGGGGGGATGAAAGAAAGGTGGAAGACAAAAGAAGAAAGAAAAAAACACAAAAACACACACCAAAGGCTGACGTTTGCTGACCTTCAGAACATCACCAAAAAACACAAATTTCAATGACCTTCAAAACATCAATAGAAAATCCATCTGTCATCTCATGAAGATCATCCAATGCTTCCCAGTCTGTGGAGTTGAGCTGCAGCATCTGTGGGTACTGTGATAACGGTATCTCTGAACAATACCGCATCACGCCAGACAGTTCCACGTTGACTGGACAGCTTCTTTAAGTCAAGGCCATTAAATCAAAGTTTCAAATCAGTATTGCATCACGCGTGAAAACTCCACATTCACCGAAAACCACCTTTCATGAAAGCTTTTAAAAATCTCAATTAATAATAATACATGCATTTTTAACGTGCCAAATCCCTCTATGATACATGCGTGAGGCTCAAAGTGCTATATATATATACATGAAACATTACAACAGTCCACCTAATTTAATAATGTATGACACATTTCACTCTATCCCTCACTCCCCCCCGCATGCACACACATTAAAGGTGGACTCGCACACTATCTCACTACCAACCACTTCCCTCTCTCTCTCCCAGTCTCCACCCCTCAAATACCACCAGTGAAGACAGCAGTAGCAAAACAAAGTACACACATTAAAGGTGGACTCGCACACAATCTCACTACCCCTCACTTCCCACTCTCCACCCAAATACCACCGGTGAAGACATCGGTAGCAAAACAAAGTACAGGTCCAGCTTCCAATGCCTGTGAGAGTGTTACAGTAGCTCAGAGTAGGCAGAAGTAAAGAGAAAGGTTTTAAAAGTAGTTCTGAACTCAGTACCTATAGGAATGATAAACTCACAGTCATACGTTCCAAATGTTACCCTTCAGACTTAAGAATCAGTAAGCCGATTATTAAACTGTCATGATATGTGGCCTAGTAATGTGTTTGTTATCCATGAATGTGTGTGAGTAAATAGCTGGTACAGCTCAGTGGTTAGAGTGCCAGGCTCACGACTGAAAGGTCTTGGGTACAAGTCCCCTCAGGAGTGGCAGGAGAATTTTCTTCTTCAGGGTCAGCTTTCTGTGCTGACTCTTATTTCAGCATCCATTCCACCCCTATGATAATAATAATAATAATAATGGACATTTCTATGGCGCATGATCCCAAGCAAGGTCTAGGGCACAATGCGCCATACAAAAAGCTGCAGAGAAATGTACAAACACATACAATGGACAAAATAAAAAGGTTTCAGGCCATACGACCGCCAACCATGCAAGAATTTGCATACAGCAATTTCAGTAAATAAACCAAAGTTGTCAGTAACCAAACATGACCAAACTCTGATTTGAGCACACATGTATGATACAAGTAGATATACTGCAAATACAAAAATTTACAGTGGGATATTGCATACACACACACACACACACACACACACACACACACACACACACACACACACACACACACTGGTCTCTCCTATGCATCAGTATGCATCAGTCAATCAGGATCATCTCTCATTAGAGTGGCCTCTCATCAGGATGGTCCCCCATCAGAGCAGTCTTTGATCAAAGCTTCTGCAGTGGTACCCAAAGAATACAGCCACCTATGATTAAGCATCTTCTTACCAAGGATACGCACTGATGAGCTGTGAAAAGGAGTGTCGAAGCGTGAAGAATATGGCCCTGGATGTGATGAAGAGCTTCTCCCGGAGGGCAGGGCACTGTCGTTGTCTTGATGTTATCTGCAGCTCACTCAGCACCCTGGCTGTGGCTCCACTGCCCACACTATAAAACAAGCTGGCTGGTCAAAGGCGAAATTAACTAATCTCCCTTTATATCTTTGGATAATGGATGCCGACACTGTTTTCTTGACAAAATTCAAGTCAGTTGGTGCGTGCGTGCACACACACACACACACACACACACACACGTGCGCGCACAAACAGACACATACACACAGAGCTATGCAGGTGGCAGGTTAATGCTGAACACACATGCACCTTATGTATGTAGTGCATGGTTTTTACACAGAACGTGCCAGGATGGCAGCAGTTTCACCTCGCACCAGCCATGCCAGTGCAGTAAGTACACCACTTTGGTGGATATTAAAAATAAAAAAACTATAAAAAGCTAATCACTCATGTAGAATCACATGTAAGCACAGTGAGTCTGCTTGAGAGCTGAGAACAGCTTTATATAAAAGCGATTAACAACAATAATTATTAGCATACACAAATTTGTCATCAAGTCTGAGAGTGAGCATAAAAACAGCAAGGCAAACAACTCACAGAAAAATAAAAACAGAAAAGAAAATCCACCAGTTAAAATGCTAACAAAAAAGCAAAGGCAAAAACCAGCTTACAATGTAAACCCTCTAGCCACAAGCTCAGACTCCTGAATGAATCGCACGCATTTTGCAGAGACCGCCATGCTCTTGGTCGCAGCTGTTAAAACGCCCTGAATTCTTCCCAGGAAAGCCTCAGATGTTCTCCTGGCACCCCTGCTTCTCCAGGCAGCCAGGGCCTGGACCACCAGAGCTGGGATGATGAGGACGAGCAGTGTGTTGAATGCGATGGTGATCCAGGGGGGAAGGGACAGCCACGGGGAAAACGTGAAGATGAGGAGGCAGGTGGTAGCTGCCGTCAGCAGAGCCAGCATCTTTCTGAAATGATGGAAGAAAAGGCACATGAGACATCATGCGTAATTATGATAAAAGTGTCACTAATGATGATGCTGACAAAGATGGCAATGCTGCTGCTGCTGATAGTAATGTTTTAAGAGCCACAATGTTTTAAGACAGTAATGTTTTAAGCCCTGGCACACAGGGCAGAAGCTAGAAACATGCTGCCCATGTGTGATGCTTTATATATAAAGCACACTCACCAGTTAGGGTGACAGGGGGAGGGAAATAGCCTTACATCATAGCTACTACTAAATTAAACATTACATAAAAATACAACTAGAGCTATGGTAGCATTTGTAAATCACACTCAAAAAATGTATATATGCTTAAGTCTGGAACTCCCGCATAAAACAACAACAAAACAAAACCAGCAAAAACACACACACACACACAAAACAAAAAAACAAAGATGAACACGAACCAGTTAAAACTGATTTGTTCACAAAGCACTCATAACATTTCATGATGCTGACATGTGTGAGATGTAAGTTAGACATAACACAAGAGAAGCCCACACGGACCTTGTGAGCAAGGCCGGTGCCTGTGGTGCTTGCCACTGCTGGCTAGCCATCAGATCTTCCAGAAAAAGTGCATCCTCCTCTGTCAGCAGACTGCTGCCTGCCAACGTCTTGAACACCTTTAGATTCATGTCTCTCAACTGCACACAGCACACACAAGTCACCTCTTAAAATAATATAATAACATTAGATTATTTGTGGCATCCCACCTTGTAAGAGTCTGAAGCTCATTTTATTACATACACACACACACACACACACACACACACACACACACACACACACACGCTCATGCGCCCATGCATGCACACACACACACACACACACGCTCATGCGCCCACGCATGCACACACACACACACACACACACGCTCATGCGCCCACGCATGCACACACACACACACACACACGCTCATGCGCCCACACATGCACACACACACACACACACACACACGCTCATGCGCCCACGCATGCACACACACACACACACACGCTCATGCGCCCACGCATGCACACACACACACACACACACACACACACACACACACACACACACACACACACACACACACACACCACACACACACACACACGCACACACTACAAATACATGCATTACTGGTGATGGGTATGCAGAAGAGGTGTGTTTTTGAGTACATCCTTTTGTCAACATACTGCTAGTGCTACTGTTCTGTCATTATCTTGAATACCTTTCAATTCATCTTTCTCAACACACAGTACACACAAGTCACCTCTTAGTCTTACAATACATCCTTTTGTCAGCATACTGTCACTGCTACTCTTCTGCCAATAAGACTATCATAAATACCTTTCGATTTATGTATCTCACCTGCACACAGCATACACAAATCACATCTTACAATACATCCTTTTAACATGCTGCTACTGTTCTGCCATTATCATGGAAACCTTTTATTTCATGTCTCTCAGTGCACAGCACACACAAACCACATCTAAGTCTTAGGCACAATACTACAGCTTTATTATGCTCTTGTCCAAAAACTATTGTTCTTTTCTTGCCAGCTATACATGTATACTTGATGTAATTGTTTTTCAGATAAATAAAATAACTGATGATGGTGATGGTTCAAAACTGGTACATTTTTTTTCTTTTTTTTTCTTAACAAAGGGAGGAAATAAAACAAAACAGAGAGAAGGGGTTTGGACAGAAAAAAAGAAAAAAGAAGCAGTTCAACTAGCTTACCTCTGCATTAAAGGCACATTTCAAAGCAGAAGGGGCAGCAACATGTGAAAACCATGCTGCACATTCTGACCACTGTGAATGCTGAAACAGACAAAATCTTCCAACTGTGTGGTCATGTCACTGTTGTCTACATACCAGCGTAATGCCATATTGCTTGGCCAAACTGGCTCACAATTTTTCTCCCTCCATCCCTTCTCTTTTGTTATTATAATGCTCATTAAAAATTCAGACAAATCTATTCATGTGCTGATGTAGAACAGGCTTGTTTGTCATGATTATTGGTCAATATCAGAACAATTACTAGTATCCAACTTCTTGTATTACCTATTAGCATCTGATTATTACAGTAAATTAGTATCATTCATTATTTGTGAATGTGGAATACCTTCTTGCATGTTGTGGTATGCAGCTCAGTGCACATCAAGCTGGTGTCAATGTTCTTGTGCACATCTTCTTCTCCAACCTTTTCCAGTCCAGCATCAACCATGGACCAGTACAATGGACTGTTCTGAAAACAGACACTATGCATAATTATAACTATGCAACCTGAAAACCTTTTCCTTGTTTCTTTAGCAGTCTGTGATTAACCAGTACTTTTCTCCCTCATTTGTTAAACTAGTTTAATGCTGAGAGCTCTTCAGTCTATGCCTTGCTGCTATTGTGTTAGGCCAAACCAACCCACAATTCTCAAGAACTGGCAATGGTGTGGTGGGTTGGGGTGCACAGCAGTGGTGGGGAGGAGGGTGGCCATGCAGTGATTCAGTCTGCAGCCTGGCAGAGTCAGTGCAAACCCAAGTTCCCACCCACCCCACCCCACCCCAACTCCTGTTTGTATCTTTTGTTTTTCTTTTGTCTGTCTTGTGGTTCAACTTACTTTAAGTTGTGAGGTTTTTTGTTTGTTTTTCGTTTTTAAACTATCATGGCATACACATGCACGTCATGTTGTTGCCTGCAGATCTCCCGTAAAAGTGGCAGAATAATCAACATATTGAGTAATTGACTATGGCTACTGTACAGAAGAAGAACGTGTTCTAACAGCGCTGGGCAGAGGCCGAGCAGACTTAAACTAGTTGAAGCATTCAGCAACGTCTGAGTGGACGGCCTAAGAGTAAGACTAAGTAGTTTCAGTCCATGATATTGATAATGATAGTTCTCGGGAAGAGTTTGTCTTGTTCAGACATCTGTTGTTGTTCCGGATGTAGTTTTCCATCGTATTCTGTTTTTGTTTGTTTGTTTTGACACTTTTTCTCTTTTCTTTTTTTTGACATCAACGATTGCGCCGCTCCTGGAGGGTTTTGATGTAATGCTTATGGGGGAGACCCGTTATGAAGCCAGCTAATTGGGGCTCACTGGTCCCCTGACTCCACTATTTCGTTCGTCACGGAGGTGGTGGTACGGTCGAAGAAAGGGCGCACGTGCGATTACAATTTTTCTTACAGCACATAACAGACACCAGAACAACAATAAACTATTACTTAAAGTGGAACTGTAAACAATTCATGCGAAACAGTGACAGTATTAGTCCGAAATACCGCGTAAATAACTTCGTAGTCATCGTCGTCTGCAGTAGCCGCCATGGTGGAAGGGACATCACTCTAAATCGTTGAGCACGTCAAAATCGTATAGCTAAAGCATGTGTAACTATACCATCTTTGGTTTGTTTTCTTCTGGCCCTCCTGTCACCCTGGACTACTCCGGCTCACCTAATTTTTTAGCGTCAGTTTTCTCTTATCGTTCATTTTAAGACCGCGATTAAGTTTTACATTTGTATAAATTGTGGAAAACAGATATGACTTTATTCCCAAACAGCTCCCTCAGAAACGAGCATCGATTACGAATTGTAGTCTGCTGTTTGCACCTTGCTGATCGCTTTCACACACGCGCGCACACACAAAAAGAGGTGAGTGACACCCATGTGCTAAGCTCTGGTTCATTTTAAGCGGTATTGCAAATGTATGCACGATAGGCTGGTTTGTAAACACAAAACAAACTGGAATATTTGGAAATTTTGACTCCTTGAACTAGTTGAAGAGGTTCAATTTACTGGTTTGATTATAGATTTGCGAGAACAGATCATGTCTGAGATGACAGAAACATGTGAAATCATTGGAAAAACAACAGCATGGTTTAGAGTGCTTTAGAGTCCAGGAAAATTTTGCGTGCGTGCGTGCTTGTGCCGATCTACACACACACACACACACACACACACACACACACACACACACACACACACACTTCTGATTGTTTGTGAAGATGCATTCTAAGTGCATGCACGTGCATGTGTTGTATTGACGGTATTTGAGCATGTAAATTGTACTGATGTATGCATGCGTGTGTGTGTGTGTGTGTGGGGGGGGGGGGGGGGGGCAATTAGAATGGAATACAATACTTCAAAATATTTAGTAGTAACTAATTTTCTTATCTGTTTGGCACTGATTTGACTTTTTCCAAATCATCTCCTCTTTCTTGCTCTCATTCTGACATTCACAGTTCAGTCATAGTCTCATACACACCAAATGATTTCCAAACACTAATTTCTTTTAGTACTGGTATTACTACTAGTATTAGTACTATTACTATTAAAACATATTGGTAATGACAGTTGATCTCAAATTACTCTAAACTCTTTTCATGCTCCTCTTTTCCGCAATGTTCAGTGTCTGTGTGTTTAGATGATTATTCCACAGTGTAGACTTGAATGGGCTGGACAGGATAAAAACAGTATAGAGACTGTCAGTTTACTTTAAGAGTTGTTTAATCTAAAAGCATAGGTTTTGTAGGGCTTACTGAGTAGCCACACCCATCCCCCCACAGCCCCTTGAAGTTCAATGCTGCACTCTATATGGTGGTGTGGCAGAAAGCCCTCCCAGTCCCATCCCTAAAAAGCTTCATGGTTTCTGTGGACGTAAAGCCCATGAAAGAAAGAAAGAAAGAAATGCCTATATATATAGTACATGGGAGAAACCTGTGCCACAGCAATATGAAACTTGAAAGGGTTTTGCTGTCTTTATGGACAATATGATAAAGTAATATATAATATACTAATAATAAAAATTAATAAACTAGTGAGTTCCCTTGGAGAGACCAGATTCATGACAAATCCCTCTTTAAAATTTCAACAGATCTCAATGAGAAGGAACTGCTTTGCATAATGTGCAGCTCTACCCCCCCCCCCTCCCCCCAACACACACACACACACACACACACACACACACTCATGCACGCATGCATGCATGCACACACACTCACACACACACACACACACACACACACACACACACACACACACACACACACACACACACACACACACACACACACACACACACCTCCCAACAAAAAAAAAAAAATACAAACAAACAATTGACAATACAAAGCAAAACTCCACCAGATTTTTTTAATGTTTATTTTTATTTTCGTTATTCAGAGTTGCTCTCACTTTGGCATCTTTCAGAACTTGAAGCAGGAGCTCCGTTTTCTTTCTTTTTATGAAATTTTAGACTGAAAGTGAAACTGTTAGTGTTAACAAAAGTATGGTAGATGATGGCTAGGCCTGTGCTGGTAGTAGTACAGTTATTACTCTGGTGACTAGTGGTACTTAGTACAGATGCCAAGGTGGTCTGATCAGATACCTAACAATTAATACAGTTTATTATTATTATTATTTTTGTGTGTGTGTGTGTGTGTGTGTGTGTGTGTGTGTGTGTGTGTGTGTGTGTGTGTGTGTGCGTGTGTGTGTGTATGTGTGTGCATGTATGTGTGTTGTTTTGTTTTAGTTGTTTTCTCACTTTTGAAATCTAATCAGCGATGCACACATCAAGTCAATAATTGTCAGCAGTGACAGCTTGACTTTTTATTTTTTATTTTTTTTACTCAGTTTGAAGATGGAGCATGACTATTATTGACATTGTGCCAATACAACCTACAGCCTAAAACATATATATGCACATAAATCATAATGCCATGGTCTGTTTCTGAGGTTTGAGTACCTGTGTGGAAAGAGCAAGATGACTTCCCACCAGACCAGGCAGCGGCGGATGCAGCAGCTGAGGCAGAACTTGGCGGTGCGAGTGTCTCTGATGGACCGCCAAGTGGAGGAACTGTTGTCCAACCTGGACAGTTACCACAGTGAGGTAAAGGGTTTGCTCATTTTGCATTTTGCATAGTTACGCTTGAACCCTTGTCTACATTATGTGTTAGCTTTTTCTTTTTTTCTTATTATATATTTTTTATTGCTGATAACATTTCCATCTCAATCTACATTATGTGTGTTATACTATGCTTGTTCAGCGCTTTGAGCTGCGGGGTAAGCACTTTACAAATTTCCATGATTATTATTATTATTGTGGAAAAGACACAAACCAAGGACAGTAGGTGGAGTTGTACTTGTCAACTTCAACCACTTGATATTTGGTATAAATACTGCTATTAGTGCTGGTTGTACCAGTAACCAGAACTTGCTTGCTTGTGGTGGGACAGTTTCGATATATTGATAGTGATACTAATGATAGAACAAGCAAATGAAGCATGCAGATAATGACCCGCTCACACCAGTTCAGTGTAAAGTCACAGCAGTTGATCGGCCCTAGAGACAGTCAGAAATAGCCGCTGGGGGTTGATTCGGGTGATTTTCACTTTTTAGCAGAATTACATTCTTTAAACCTTAAATTATCATGCAGTTGTGGTATTTTGGTTTAAAAATAGCATTAAATTGTTAAAAAGTGGGTTTAAATGCTCCTACCTGGAATAAAAGACACTAATGTTTACATGGAATGACCAACATTGGGCCGAATAAATCATATTTCCCCCCAACAATACCCCAGCATGTAGTACTCCATCAGAAAGCTTTTCGTGAGAACCTTCTGCCAGACATGTCATAATAAGATTAAACCAGGTTAGTCTTCCCAAATAAGGCAAGTGTATGCTATACAAACTTCAAAGGTTGACCAATCAGAGATACCGGCACTCATTCTCGTAGCAACAAACAAAGTACTTGCTGAAAAAACGAAATGAGAGAATGAGAATGAAAACAACAATGATGGGAAGGAGTCCCGTCATTGTTGATGATGGGAAGGAGTCCCGTCATTGTTGATGATGGGAAGGAGTCCCATCATTGTTTTCATTCTTGCAGTAAAACGACTCACTTCTCTGCCGAATACTTGCAAATTGG
>CAUZXP010000506.1:27573-35073 GCA_963584105.1 Alviniconcha strummeri | reverse complement strand
TCCGTTAGGCAGGGTCCACCTTGCCGGCCCCCTCAGGAGCACAGGCCACTGGGCGAGAGTCCAGCCAAGACCAGGAAAGGCAATAGCAGGCTGTCCTTGGTGACGAGGAAGGAGGGGGGGGGGGGGGAGGCTTATTGTACACACGCCAACACGCGCGTGCCCAGCAGACACGTCTGAATGATGTTTTTGGTCCCCAGAGACCATGCGGACTACTATTAGGGACGGGGAGCCCAGGACGTCCACCTCCTCTTTCACACAGCTCCTGCTCCCGCCTCCGTGGACGTTAAGCAGCAAGAGCTCGCACACTCGCACAGCTCCTGAGCTCTGCCCCCGACCCTTCTTCAAATGTTGCTGTACGCCCGAATTTTAGGGACGGGGAACCCAGGACGTCCACCTCCTCTTTTACACAGCCCCTGGGCTCTGACCCTCACCCTTCAAATTCAGTGTTGCTTTATGTCCACAGAGACTACTATAGGGACGGGGTCGAGCCTAGGGCGTCCACCTCGACGTTCACACTCACAGCTCATGACCTCTAAACCAGAAGACACGCTGCACGTGCATTATTTGTATGTAGTCTTTCTGTGCACACCATGACGCCGGTCAAACAACAACAACAAAAAGGCGCTTTGTTGCAGTGTATCACCAACTCGACAACCACTTTGGCCTTTCATCACAAGGCCGTGTTCTCGTCCGCACATCCCAACACGCCCTGGGCAAGGTCCAGCTGGATGGAGGGCCGGAAGGCAGGGTTGGCAATCCCCTGGCCGTCATCATCACCACCACCACCACCACCGCCTCCCCCGACACCGCTAGCAGCGAAGCCGACAAAGGCGGGCGCGGAGAGAGCCACCGAGTCGTCAAAGACCGACACCTCTGTCAAGGCGCTGTTCTCCGGGTTGGAGTAAGAGATGGTGGCCACGCCGTTCCCGCCGCCGCCGCCGAACGAACGTTTGTGGAAGCGGTGGTGGTGACGACGATGGCGGTGAGGGTGAGGGTGGCCGCGGCGGCCCCCCGGCGAGGAAGAGACGGCGCCAGAGCCAGAGCCACGCTCCGGCTTGGCCAGCCCTTGCACGTGCACGGTCCGGTACACCTGCACGCCGGCCCCCGCCAGCGAGCGCAGCACGAAGACGGGCACGAAGTGGTACACGCTCCGGTTGCGGTCCGCCCGCCCGCCCAGGGGCCCCGCATCGCTGACCAGCAGGACGAAGATGAGGAAGGGCAGGTAGCAGAGGGCCCAGGTGGCCAAGTCCACCGCGATGGTGACTCTCAGCCGCCGGTACTTCTCCGCCTCCGCCGAGCGCTGGCTGGCGAGGGGTCCCGGCAGAGCGGGGCCGGTGAGGCCGTCGACCCGCCCGCGGGCCAGGAGGAGGCTGGCGGTGCTGCCGCCCACGCAGGCCAGCCACAGGAGGCCCATCACCAGCAGGTAGCGCCAGGGGAGGAACTGGAAGAAGCCGAGCACGTAGCGCTTGCGGCTGAGGTTCCAGCCCAGCAGCGGCAGGAAGCCCAGCACGAAGGACACGTTCCACAGGAAGACCATGCCGGTGATGATGGAGGGCTTGTCGACGTTCTGGGCGTACCACAGCGGCGCGGAGACCTCCAGGCTGCGGTCGACGCTCAGCAGCAGCAGCGACAGGCAGGAGGCCGTGGTGGCGGTGAAGAGCAGGCTCTCGGGCAGGAAGAAGTTGATGATGAGGCCGTCGACGAAGAGGAACATCACCATCTTGCCCACCCCGTAGCAGCCCACGAGGACGTCGGAGACGCAGAGCATCCGCACGAACACCATGGTGGGGCTGTGGCCGCCGCCCGCGAACTTGGTGAGGAACAGGGCCAGGAGGTTGCACACCACCGTCAGAAGGGAGAGGCCCAGGATGAAGATCACCTCCGACCGCTCCAGGCTCACCAGGGGCCCCGGCAGAGCGCCGCTCGTGTCGTTGTTGCCGCCGTCCAGCTGCGTAGGCGTCAGCGTCAACGTCAGCGGCGTGGTCACCTCTAACGCCGCGGCTGTACCGACGTCTAGCTCAGCCACGGGACAAGCGGAGGCGTTTTCACATGGCATTGCTTGGTTCAAGTTCAATGTTGCTTCATGTCCACGGAGACCATTTGAAGGACTACTGGTGACGGGAAACCCGGGTCGGCCACCTTGACTTTCTCACAGCTCCCGAGCTCTGAGCGGAAGCACTTCTTCTTCAGTGTTGCTTTATGTCCACAGAGACAGTACGAACTGTTAGGAACGGGGAGCCCTGGACGTCCACCTCTACTTTCACACAGCCCTTGAGCTCTTACGTATTGTCAGTTCAGTTCAGTGTTGCTTTATGTCCACAAGGACTATTAGGGACTGGGAGCCCAGGACGGCCACTTCGACTCTCACACAGCTCCTGAACTCTGGTGTCAGCGTTCAGTTCAGTGTTGACATCCACAGAGACCATAAGCACCATTAGGGACGGGGAGCCCAAGACGGCCACCTGAACTTTCACACAGCTCCAGAGCTCTGTGAGAAGTGTTCAAGTCCAATGTTGCTTTACGTCCACAGAGACCATAAGGACTATTAGGGACGGGGAGCCCAGGAGGGCCACCTCAACTTTCACACGGCTCCTGAGCTCTGCATGGCGTAATTCCTCTCCGTCCATATTACACTATACACGCCAAGAATCCGAGCGAGCCCCAAGGAGCGAGCGTAGACTACATAATTGCAGGCCCAGATGGTCGAACTGTTCACATCTTGGTGACCCGTCGGTCTTGTCTTGTCCTGACTTGTCTGCCATTCATCACCTAACCAGAAAATAAAAAGAAGAAGAAAATTATCTGCGAGGGCCAAAGTTAGCTGCACGGAAACCGGACGTTGCAGGAGAGATCTCCAGGCCGCCGCTTAAGGCGCTTCCGGGCGGCCATATGGTTTGTCATCTGCACTGGACTCTGTCCCGGCTAACAAGAGAGGCAGCCCGCGAGAGAAGTCTGCTCAAGTTCAACGTTGCTTTAGTCCACAGAGACCATAAGGAACGCGGAGCCAAAGACGGCCACCTCGACTTTCGCACAGCTCTTGAGCTCTCTGATTGTTCAGTTTTGCTTTAGGTCCAAAGAGACCGTAGGGCTATTAAACACGGGGAGCCAAGGACGGCCCCCTCGACTTTCACACAGCTCTTGAGCTCTGTGACTGTTCAATGTTGCCTTAGGTCCAAAGAGACCGTACGGGCTATTAAACACGGGGAGCCAAGAACGGCCACCTCGACTTTCACACAGCTCTTGAGCTCTGTGAGGTCTGTCTGCACACACCCACACACAAACAGCTATCTGTCCACAAGCACCAGAGCACTTCCGGCGTTATTCCCGTCCCCCACAGTCACATCCTGTGCTGTGAGGGGACTCCAGGCACGGATTTATGTACGTCCATGACTCCAGCCGAACTCAGGTGGACGCAGCGGCCTTGGGGCTCCCTGGGGATCAATGAGATGATGTCACAATCCCTGTAGATCAATGAGGTGGTGTCACAATAAAGTGCGCCGCCTCTGCACGAGCGAGACACTTACAGCGCCGTCAGAGCAAAGGGACATGCACGAAGGCCGGAAGCTACACGGTACGCCGGAAGCGGCGCGGGCCGGTGACACAGCCGTGCGCGGGCCTATCTTGAAACAAACAAGAGGCAGGTTTTACTCCGAGGGGACCATCTCGCTGACGGAGGTTATAAATCTAGGACGGCCGCTGCCCCCCCCCCCCCCTGTTTAATAACACTTGGGGGGAATGACGCGTCTGTCACAGGTTAGTGACCGAGAGAGGGAGCACGTACAGCCTGTTCATCCATCTTCTGAACTGGCGCTGGCTGTATACTAATTACGTGAACGGATTCGCTTTCTCATGATCTCCAGCCTCACTAGTTAGTCCTGCAGAGAGCAGCGACATACATACACATATATACGGAGCCATACAGGAGGACTGAATCTTTCCTATCTGACAACACGCTGCCTTGTTAGTCACGAAAAGTGATCTGAGAGATTTACTGTGTATATATAATATTACACGAGTAGCGGAGAGCACGAAACAATGAGCAATGATTCATTCTTTCGGGAAACACTATCGCCAACCACATATTTCATGCTCGAAAACGAGTCCTGCGTGCAGTCTTTTTCATATATAAATATATATATATTTTTTATGACTCCTTCGCGCAAGCTGTTACACCTGCCCTGTCTAAAAACGCTGTTCACAGGCCCGCCGATTTATTGTAGTCGCTCTCAGAGTTGTCCGTGCTGCACTCGTCGGATGCGACTGAATTGGGACGTCATTTAATGATCCTCCGAGTAAATGAACACATTTCAGCCCCAAAAGTCTCTGTTAGGGACTGATCCAAGTGGGTCCTGCACGCATCCCCTCTTAACTTAAGCGCTGACATTTTCAACACAGCCAACAAATAAGTTGTCGCGATATTATGGACCCACATGTGCGAATCCAATAGCATGCGAGCTCTCCGTGGTTTCAAAGTGTATGCAAAGGAAGGAGGGGGCACTAAAAATAGCGAGCGCGGAAAAGCAACGGAGACCGTCTAATTCCTATTTTTACCGAGACGTTTCCTGGGTATTTTTAATTTAATTTTCATTAACGTCATCCAATCCGAGGAGAAAACGGCTTCCAATGCCGATTTACGGCATGTATTTTGAACTGCACGAATATTTTCTTTTACCTTTTTTTTCAATTTTGTTTTCAACCTATGCGCGAAGTAAATAGCCTTGTAATGATCTTGCCGTCTTTAATAAGCCTATTACCGATTCATTAGACCGCGCTGGGAGGTATTAAGCAGGCTTTTTTTTTTTTTTTTTTTTTTTTTTTTTCCACAGCCAACTTGCAAACTGAAATCTCTCACATGTGGTGAAACACAAATATGCCATAGGAGAGAGAAATTCTCACCTGTAAGGCACATCTTGAACCCCCCCCCCCCTTTCCTCCCTCTCTCTGTCTGCCTCTAATATAAGACCCTGCTGCTCATTGACTCGCGGATCAATAGAAAATGTGGACAGGGTGGGGGGAAGAAGGTGGGGGGCACTGATAAGTCGAGAATTTGCAATCATCCCGTGAAACATAACCATAATATATTTATGTATATGAAGTACCTAAACTATCAATCCTTCCTTGTAGTATCTATCTATCTATCTATCTGTCTATCTGTCTATTTATATATCTATCTATCTATCTAAACTAGCAATCCTTCCTTGTAGTGTCTATCTATCTATCTATCTATCTATCTATCTATCTATCTATCTATCTACCAAACTAAACTAGCAATCCTTCCTTGTAGTATCTATCTGTCTATCTATTTATTTATCTATCTGTCTATATATCTAACTAGCAATCCTTTCGTATAGTAAACATACAAAGTTCCTAAACTAGAAAGCCTTCCGTGTAGTATATATAAAGTACCTAAACTAGAAAGCCTTCCGTGTAGTATATGTGTATATATATATATATATAAAGTACCTAAACTAGCAATACTTACGTGTAGTACGTGTATAAAGAATGTAAACTAGCAATCCTTCCATGTAGTGTATATAAAGTACCTAAATTATTAAATAAATCTTCACATAAAAATGACCCATCATTTCTCCATTCGGAAAGAGACAACAAACTTCTGCTGCTATTATATATAAAGTACCTAAACTAATAATTAAATCTTTACATAAAAATGAAGCTTCAGTTCTCCATCCGAAAAGAGACAACAGACTTCTGCTACTATATATAAATTACCTAAACTAATAATTAAATCTTTACATAAAAATGAAGCACCATTCCTCCATTCGAAAATAGACAACAAACTTCTGCTGCTATATAAAGTACCTAAACTAAAAATTAAATCTTCCCATCAAAATGCAGCCTCATTTCTCCATTCGGAAAGAGACAACAGACTTCTGCTGCTATATATAAAAGACCTAAACTAATAATTAAATCTTCACATAAAAATGAAGCACCATTCCTCCATTCGAAAATAGACAACAAACTTCTGCTACTATGTATGAAGCACCTAAACTAATAGTTAAATCTTCACATAACAACGAAGCATCATTTCTCCATTCGGAATGAGACACCAAACTTCTGCTGCCGTCATTGTTGCTGTCAGTCGTCATCCGGACTGTGACAGGGAAACGGGTTAGTCTGAGAGAACGTCCTTCGCGCACTGACGTCACGAGGTCACACAATGGCGAGATAATCCAGACGGAAACACCCTGACACGCCGGCATCACCGATAACTATGTTGTAGTGATCGGCAAATGTTTCCAGCACTACCTGCCAAACACTCGCCTACAATCACCATCTGCCAGGCGTGCCATCAGAACATGGCCATGATCACTTCTGATACATTGAGACTTGAGAACAAAGAACACACACACACACACACACACACACACACACACACACACACACACACACACACACACACACACACAAAGGGGGGGTGTGGGTGTGTGTGTGTGGGGGGTGCTCTGTTTTCTCAGCTTATGTGTCACAACATCTAAGTTTGTAATTTGGTGAAACCGGAAACATTAAACACAGCTTCAGTTCGCTTTTGCATCCATACACAGAAATGTCAAACTCTTTACCTAACGTACTACTCATTATAGTTACAGTTATACACTGCAGCCGAAGAACAAGGAACGTGTTACATTCTTGGTTAAAAACGAACCATTGGCAGATCTTTCTTTACTCAAACGTATATATATACACATATTTATTTTTATTTTTAATTTTTAAATTAACCCATCACTTCCAATGTCCTCGCAGCGCGAAGCATGTATACACAGTCTCATTACTTTCGCTTGCTTACATAATGACACAAGAACGGAAACCGCAGCCCAAACCTCGCTCGCCTCCACAAAGTTCTGTCAAGTCCTTTTGGCAAACGTCTTTCGGAACAGTCTGTCACCGAACTGATTACCCCTGGTCAGTGCCATCTGCTGTACACCGGACACATGGGATTAAAAAGAAAAAGAAAGAAAGATAACCACATACAACACCGCTTTCCTCGACTGAGACACCTGGAGGGTGCACACGCAAATTTACACTCGCGGGCCGTTCGAGGTTACCGAAGCAACCTTCTCAGTACAGCTACAAGCTAAAACAATCCCCGACAGCCGCACGATGGTGGGTTGAGTGTTGCTTTACGTCCACAGAAACCGTAGGCTTATTAGGGACGGGAGCCCAGACGGCCACCTCGACTTCCACACATCTCCTGAGCTCTGAAGCCGCACGACTCAACCCGTACCCAGACCTAGGTACCCAGACCAAGCGTGATGCTGATGATGACAGCGGTGTACCTAGACACCGTCACGTCTGCACCCGCCCCCATCCCTCCCCTCCCCCTACACCGGACGCGGAGACCAATCAAACCGTCAAACACGCTGCCGGACACGGACGCGTTTCACACCTGTACGGTACGACAGCAGCACGTCGCGAGCGCAGCACTGGGTTGGCCCTGATGGCTTCTGTTCCACGCTGAGGCCCATTAGGCACAGCTGGGGC
>CAUZXP010000506.1:0-27373 GCA_963584105.1 Alviniconcha strummeri | reverse complement strand
GAACAACAGGTGTTCTCGGCAGGTGAGCTGCAGGTGACGCACTCTTGCACAGTCCCAGGCAAGTTCTGGGGAAAATCATTACAGGAACTAGCCGGCAAGCAGTTGCCTTAGTTATGATGTAATGTTTGTCTTGGCCTGTGAGGTGCCGGTGTGTTTCTATGGGTGCGGTAGTGGTGGGTGTGTTTCTATGGGTGCGGTAGTGGTGGGTGTGTTTCTATGGGTGCAATAGTGATGTGTGTTTCTATGGGTGCGATAGTGATGGGTGTGTCTCTATGGGTGCGATAGTGATGGGTGTATCTGTGGGTGCAATAGTGATGTGTGTTTCTATGGGTGCGATAGTGATGGGTGTGTCTCTATGGGTGCGATAGTGATGGGTGTATCTGTGGGTGCGCTAGTGATGTGTGTTTCTATGGGTGTGATAGTGATGTGTGTTTCTATGGGTGTGGTAGTGATGGGTGTGTTTCTATGGGTGTGATAGTGATGGCTGTTTCTATGGGTGTGATAGTGATGGGTGTGTTTCTATGGGTGTGATAGTGATGGGTGTGTTTCTATGGGTGTGATAGTGACGGATGTGTTTCTATGGGTGCAATAGTGATGCATACTGTGAATGCGCCAGCACCCCAAAATATTGCTCACACAGGGTCTTTATAATAATAATAATGATGATAACGGTTAACATGAGCATCTCCTTATACCTTTGCAAGCACTCCGGGCTCTTAAGAGATGGGGAGACATAACAGTCTGTTAGTATTATTACAATTCTTCCAGGTGTAAATCATTTTGCAGAAGAAAAACTCAATGCACTACCACACACCACACCACACACACACACACACACACACACACACACACACACACACACACACACACACACATGTATAAGACGAATACACTTGTAACCTATATGTTCACATATTACTTGGCCAAAATAAAATTCTTGTCTTATTTTGGTGGGCACAGTGACACTCCCAGAACCATTAAAAGAACTATCCCTCTCCAAACTGACTATTAAAGGAACTAGCCCTCTCCAAACTGATTATTAAAGGAACTAGCCCTCTGCAAAACATGTGCTGTCCCACTAGGCAGTTTCTGTCACTCTTTCACTGCATGAGAATGACAGGCATTACTGGCAAGTGTGCTGAAGGCTGACACTGTATAGTACAAAGCAACCATTAAAGGAAGCAGCCCTCTCCTGAAATGTGTCTCTATTATACTCGGCAGGCTGCATGACCCTTTCACTCCATTGTATCACAAATATCATTCATTATTGGCAAATGTGATATTCTACAGTAAAATGCAACCCTGAGAACAGCTAAAACTAATGAGCTAGTCCTCTCCAAAATGACCATAATAGGAACTAGCCCTCTCCTAAACACATTTTTTGTTCTACTGGACAGGTTGCATGACCACTTTAAAAGTTCACTCCATGGGTACTACAGGTTTTATAGGAAGATGAGTATCACATTGACACTTCAAAGTCCATTGCAGCCTGTAAAATCAGTAAAGGAACCAGCCTTCTCCAAGCATGTTTTGTTAAACTAGGAAGGCTGGAACCAAAACAAAACCATGGGGTTCCCATAAAAGCTTGTCTTCCAGGAAGACCACAAAAATTATGACCCCTGTAATTATGTAAAGAACAGAAAGAGCGGAAAGCAAGCAGGCAAACTAAGGTCAGCATAGAGAAGCTGAAACCCACAGGGAAGTAATGCTGAGTACTACTCACTGACTCCCGTGAGGGCCACCCCGGCGTCATGCACATCCACCTGGTAAGTGTTGCGAAGGGAGTTGGCGTCGGCCTCCATGTCATTCCACAGTGAGCTATCATCAAAGTCTGAAGTATCCACCCGGTCGTCCTCAACTGAAACAAATTTATCCCACTCAACTCTGGCCTTTGTCCAGTCAAACATTTTTTTACATAGCCACTGGCCCTTGCATTGAAACACTGACAAGGACTTGAAAAATGTTACACCACACATGCACACACTCATGTGTGCATGAACACACACACCTCCAGCAAAAAGACGGGCAGAACTTGGAAGAAAGAAGGACGGATAGAAAGGATGAGTAAAACTTGGAAGAAAGCAAGATGGATAAAAAAATATATATAAAATCTTGTTAAATTAACAAGCAAATCTTACATCAGCTGAGCTAATTAGCAGATGAATTATTATGCCGATCATTCCCAACCTATTTTTCTTGACTTTGGGTTATTTAGAAATAGAAGATGTGCACTTCTTATTCACAAAAGCTGTTGTCAAAACCAACTCCAAACAAACAAACAGAAAACACTCAAGCTGGCACGCAGCTAGTTTACCACACTCAACAGAATTGAGTTGCCCACCATATAACTTTAAGAGATATATATATATATGCTTGCTGTCACACAGCTGTTAGTTTCACTAGTCAGCTGTCACACAGCTGTTGGTTTCACTAGTCACCTGTTACACAACAGTTGGTTTCACTTGTCAGCTGTCACACAGCTGTTAGTTTAACTAGGCAGCTGTCACACAGCTGTTGGTTTCACTAGCCAGCTGTCACATAGCCATTGGTTTCACTAGTCATCTGTCACACAGCTGCTGGTTTCACTAGTCACCTGTCACACAACTGTTGGTTCCACTGGTTTCACTCGTCAGCTGTCACACAGCTGTTGGTTTCACTAGCCAGCTGTCACACAGCCATTGGTTTCACTAGTCAGCTGTCACACAGCTGTTAGTTTCACTAGTCAGCTGTGACACAGCCGTTAGTTTCACCAGTCGGCTATCACCAAACTGTTAGTTTTACTAGTCTCCTTTCAGTTGTTATCATTGCCCCAAATCGAACACAAAACCTTCTCTGTTGACTGTGACTGTAGTGTGAGTGTACCTGTTCCAGAGTCTCCATCCTCTGATGCCGACATGGGGATGGCAGCTGCCGCCAAATCACGCACTATGAGGTCATGGTTGATGCACAGTTGCCTGTTGTCCGTGTCCACTAGAATGACCTGCAGAGGCTCCCTCTGAACAGCGTCCGCTCTGCATGTTAGAGAATTCACTTCAACAGCAAGTGATGGCATTTACCCCCCCCCCCCCCCCCCTCCACAAAGCAATTCAAACACAAACTGCTGTACATGCATGAGCTCACACACGCACACACACACACACTCACACAAGCTACATTTTTCATGCTTAGAATTACTACTTGCAACTCTCACAGCAGCAAACTCACAGCAAAAAACACTGAAAAATGCAAAGAAACATTGAAAAATGTCTTCCTTATTTTCATAATATTAACAAGAACAGACAAATTTGACTGCACTGAAGATCACGCAGAACTAGAATTGCAAGAACCCTACTGCCACCAAAACTGAATTTAAGAACTCCTTTTAGTCTCAGAGCACTATCTGAAAACCACCATCCCATACCATGTTGAGCCTTGGCATACATTATACAGTGATCACGCTAGACATTTTTTCAATCCAGTGTGACATCTATAACGTGGTGAAAGTGGTTCAAGGAAACCAGTCAGATAATCACTGTAATGGGTCTGATATACACAGCCGTCAATACTACTACTATTTGAGCTCTACTACTACTAGCAAATTCCCTTCCCTATCTAGAAAACACACACACACACACACACACACACACACACACATGCGCGTGCGTGTGCACATGCCACAAACACGCTCTCTCTCTCAGTGCTTTTTATCCTCAAGATCTGGTCAAACAAAACAACAGCCAGTACATCTGACCGATTGCTGATTTTTTTCTTTTCCGGTGCATGCCACTTTTAACTGGTAAAATAACAGAAATTACCGGTAACACGAATCCTGTACATATATATATTATTGTAATGTGCATTGTAGGCTTCAGAATCATCTGGCCCCTTAGGCTGGGCTCCGACACTCACCTATGCACACCACTAGGCAGGGTTCCTGATGTGAGAACCTCAAGCACCTTCTCTTCCCCGTACTGACCCACCAGCTTCTCAAACTCAGCCACCGAGTCTGCCGGCCAGGTCAGCGCACAGTCCCCCCCACTGGACACGTGGATGCTGTGGTGTGACAGTGGTCTGACATAAGCCAGCGAACACCAGATGGCTTGTGGGGGAATGTGGTGAAATTCCGTGGGCAGAGGGAAGACACGGGAGCTGGGCAGCCAGTCTTTGTCCCCAAAGTCCACAAACAGAACTCGGATCTGCTTGCCCCTGGATTTGGCGTCTGGGGAGGCTCTGGTGTCCAGCACCAGCCCGCGGTAATAACTGTCATCTCTGAACTGCGCGCAGCACAGGACACCGGCTTTGGCATCAAACTTCTTGCTGCGGAACCTCAGCGTGGCCTTTGGCGTGCGCTCAAAAATCTGGTTCAGGTCCACCATCATGTTCTTCAGGAGCTTGCCTGTTTCCACCGAAACTTTGTGCATGTAAAAGTCAGTTGGGCTGTTGACCGTGGCGGCCATGGCTCTGAAGACGACAAAGTCTCTGGCATCGGAAGTAGCCTGCATGAGAGCTTTGTAAGCCGATGTGCTCTCACAGTGGCTTTCAGCCTCTGCAGCTTCCTCCCTATCTCTCCCTGCCCGGTCAGCGCAGGGCGCGGGGGTGCTACCCCTCTGCTCAGTTTCAGAGGAGTTTCTGCTCCGCTTCGCCAGCTTCTTGGGCATCTTGGGTACTCTGCGGAGAATATCCTGCAATCGTGATGCAGACAGAGCATTAATCTCAGTTTCAGGAACTGGTGAGTCCTGCGGATCAAAGTTCGGGCTGGTGGCAGGACCAGCCTCCGCCGCAGGGTCTGAGGTCAGAGAGTGGTGCAGATGCGGAGGGCAATCAGAGGGCGCAGGAAGATGGGAAGGCACTTCAGGTCTGGCCCTCATGAGTCTGGCAAGAAGTTCCTCATTGTCTATGGGGCGAGCTAGCTTCAGATGGAGAAGCAAGCTGGCGATGCTGATGTTGGACACATTGGGTTCACTCTGATGTGTGCTGCTTGCCTGGAATCAGAACCAAAGACCTGTTAGACTTAATCGCAGCATTAATGGTCTTGGTTTTGCTCTGCTGGGTAATGCTTGCCTGGAATCAGAACCAAAGACCTGTTAGATTAGATCATCAACATCCAGAATTATTGGTTCTGGTTTTACTCTGCTGGGTAATGCTTGCCTGGAATCAGAACCAAAGACCTTTCAGACTAGGTCAGCATTAACACCAGAATTAATGGTCCACGTTTATTTCCTCTCAAGAACCAAAGTATTTCTAGCAGTCTAATTATTATGCATGCAACAAGATGAGCAAGCTGATGATTAACAATCAAAACTTAAATAAATAAATGGTTTTTTGTTTGTTTTAAGAAACAATCTCCCCCACTCTCCTGTGACCTTCAAAATGCATCAATCATGATCACCAACCCAAGTATAAAGCAATAAAGAACGATACAGGTTATCATTATAAACACAATGTATCACCTACACTCAAAAATGCCAACATTTACATTTTCAGAGAAGCTGGAAATGTGTGAATAGTTCTCCAAGGAGCAAGATAACAATTATACACAATTTAGTACAAAGTGGACAATAACTCCTAAACTAGTCCTGAGAATGAGTCTCATTTCATCTTTCTAATGCTGTTGTGATTAAACATTCAGCCAAGGTCATCAAAACTGGGATGCAAATATAAAGCTCAATGGTGTCTATAACCATGCATAATTTGAAAGACCTCACAT
This sequence comes from Alviniconcha strummeri, assembly GCA_963584105.1. Classification (NCBI taxonomy): domain Eukaryota; kingdom Metazoa; phylum Mollusca; class Gastropoda; family Provannidae; genus Alviniconcha; species Alviniconcha strummeri. Next base: position 21,687 of record CAUZXP010000506.1, on the reverse strand, counting down.
AAAAATTGTCTCTGTGAACAAGTTAATACGAATGTTTTTGCAGGGGCAAAAAATGAATCTTTTCTTTACTTTCCTCAAGCATACAAAACTCAAAGCAAAGCATTTTGTGCATAAACACGTCACTGTAATTTTATGTAACAACCAATTAAAGTCTGAACCTGAGTGAATAAGATCCAACAGAGAAAATATAACGATGGCAGTGTTTTGCCTTTGTGAAACACCAGTGACCCCCAAATTAGGTCAAGGTCACCAAAATTGTCTGAAAGGGGAAGGTTAGCAGTACTTTCTACCATCCAGCAAAGTTGGAAAGCTCTTGTTTCCACAGTCTCTGAGAAAAAGCCAACATTCAAAGTTCTGCTACTGGAACCATGACAAGCACTTACTTGTCACTGCACAGAGGTGCACATTTTTAGGGACATATCTGTCAACATTATATACCATCCTGTGAATGGGCGTCGGTCTGAACAGTTCCACCAGCACAGGCAGAGCTGGGTTATCCCGCGGTCGGAACTTGGCCTTGCAGATCATGTCACGACCAGCCACCAGGTTCTCAAACTGGTTAATGGCCTCCTCGGTCCACATGCCCGTCTTGCTTGAAGACGCCACCTACAGGGGTAAGAAGAAGAAAATTATTCAGGACTGGGCATTGTCATTTGCTAATGAACTCAATACCCACATGTTCAGGAAAATGAAGCTGGCACCATCACCAACCTGCAACTGTGGTCTCGATGGCCAGATATATACTGCAGAGATGCCTGCAAGACAAAATGTGTGGCCAACAGCAGTCCAGCTACACACCAAACTCTAGGGCAGCAAGGAGGGACTGGAGAAGACGGCCACATTCATCTTGCAGACTGGACTCTCAGTGTAGTGGCCATCGAGAAGAATAATTTGCTAATGGTATTCAAAACACACAAAAGAAACAATTTTCATGCACACTAGCAATCAGCGGTTTTCAATTATTTTGTAATGATACCAACACCATGATGTCTGCCAAGCGTTGAAGATTTTGCAACAATATGCCAAGCACAGGGGGGAAAGGGGTTGGGGGAACCAGTTCATCTGTTCAAAATCTATTTCTTAAACTCTTTTTATTCCTGCCATTCACAAGAGAGAGAGAGAGAGAGAGAGAGAGAGAGAGAGAGAGAGAGAGAGAGAGAGAGAGAGAGAGAGAGAGAGAGAGAGAGAGAGAGAGAGAGAGCGAGAGAGAGAGAGAGAGCGAGAGAGCGAGAGAGAGACTGACAGACACAGACAGAACTGTTACCTCTTCACAATTTTTATTCTTGTCACCCACAACAAATGAAAGTTAAAGAAAGAGACAGACAGACAGACAGACAGAGACAGAGAGAGCTCTTCTATCCTTCCTATATTCCTGTCATCCACAGAATGAGAGAGTTAAAGACTAAAGAGAAAGTGAGAGAGAGACAGGGAGGCAGACAGAGATGGAGATGAGCCAGAAAAGGAGGGAGGGACCAGGGGAGAAAGAGAGAGAGAGAGATGGAAAGAGAGAGAATACAGGTGGGTATCACTGTGTGTGTTCACAGCCAGTGTCGTTGCGAAGTGCTTTGTGCCCTCACTTACTGTAGAAGACAAGCACAATCCAATATTCACGAAACAGTCATGAGAAAAACCTGAACCCACCCCACTTAGACAGCAGTGGATACCAAGCGCTGGCAGCTCTCTGAACTTGTCCGGCAACACCAGCAGCTCACTACTGTTCGTGATGTGACTATTGCCAAAGTCCACAAAGTACACAGTCACCTTGCCATCTGAAAAAAAAAGGACTAGTTTTAATATATATACAAAATAAAACAGCTCAACAACAGATACAGGGGAAAACTTCAAACTGGACACCAACATGGAATCCGTGTGAAGAAAAAAACTGGGCAAATGTCACAAATCAAAAAGAACACTAATATCGGATCAATATCTGACCACATAGCTTCTTATAAAGCATGAAACATGTATGCAGAAGAATAGGGCACACACGCATACAAGCATACAACTAATAATAATTAAGTATATGTTATTTATAAAGCACAAAACTTTGTCTGTAGACACTATTCTAAGTGCATACATGTGCATGTGCACACACACACACACACACACAAACACACACACACACACACACACACACACACACACACACACACACACACACTCAGCCAGTGTCAACATGTCAACTTACCTTGATGTACACTGCTGACCCTGGCCCTGTAGCAAACACGGTCTGTGAACTGGGCCAGGCACAGCGTGCCCACACAAACTGATTTTGGAGCATCGCTTGTCTGCTGAACGTGGTGACTGAAAACACACCAAACCATTAGTATACACATCGGATAGACACCCTGTGATCCACCAGTATGCAGTAGCACTCTGTCTCTTAGGGCATGTCTACTACTGCTCCCTCCCCCCCCTCCCCCACCACCCCAAAGAAAATTACACATTAACACATCAAACCATAATTACACACATTTGATAGAACCCCTGTGACTGACCAGTACACAGTAAACCTCTGTCTCTTAGGGCTTGGCTACTAGTACTACTGCCCCCTCCAAAATTAATAAATAATAAAAACATAAGCCTGCAGTCAGTTCCAGCAGACAGGGCAGAAAAGATCACTGGGCTAATCTGATGGCCAGGAAGCTGCAGTTTCAAAAGGGCTAGACATTTTTCAGTCCATTATAATAATAATAATAATGGACATTTCTATGGCGCATGATCTAGGGCACAATGCGCCGTACAAAAAGCTGCAGACAAATGCATAAACACATACAATGGACAAGATATAAAAAAATAAAAAAATATATAAAAAATAAAGGTTTCGGGCTACACGCCCGCCAACCACGCAAGAATTTACATACAGGAATTTCAGTAAATAAACCAAAGCTTCTCATCAGACTAGAAGACAAGTACAGCCTTCAGCCTGGGACAAGCCGATACTGAACCCAGTGGAACCAGTAGGTGATGTAAAATCCCAGTGACTTACAGCACCAAGCCACATTAAAAGGTTGTGTGCTGCATAGATATGTGGGGACTATCTTCTGCCATGGTAATTAAGCTCCTTGCATAACAGCATTCACTGTCACCATGCAGAAATGAAGCTAAATCATCCAAACATGATGTGTGTGGAGGGGGTGGGGGGGGGGGGGCAGGGGGGGGAGGGCAGGGGGACCCATGTTGTGGGTCATAAAAAGGTGGTCACCCACGCAGTCTTCTCACCCTACAGAGCATATACTGGGTGACCCCCATAGTGCTCAGCTGAGAAACTACAACCACAACAACTGAGGCCCCTAAGCCACTCTGCCTCTGAGACTGTTGCAATTTTCACTGTATGATTTTCTTTCCCTGAATCTTTCAAGACACACAAAAGTATTACACAAAGTGACACACAGACCTACATATGACCATATGCATTCCCTACCCAATCTGTTCTGTCAATCTCTCCACGGTGGCTCGGCACTTCACAATGAAAAAACTCCATGGATTTTCAGAGAACAGCACAGCCACAGAAACCATGCTGTCTGTGGGCAGCTCATCCTGCCCCAGCTGCCTCTCCTTTGCCTCTGCAACCACCGAGGGAACCTGGCTCACCGCTGTTCCCTGGGCAGTTCCCATGCTGCCTGGCACAAAGGGGCCTGCCTGCTCCTGTGGCATCTGTGTAAAACAGACATCATGTGTGTAAAAAAGGGGCCGGCCTGCTCCTGTGGCATCTGTGTAAAACAGACATCATGTGTGTAAAAAAGGGGCCGGCCTGCTCCTGTGGCATCTGTGTAAAACAGACATCATGTGTGTAAAAGAGGGCCTGTCTGCTCCTGTGGCATCTGTGTAAAACAGACATATGTGTAAAAAGGGGCCTGCCTGCTCTGGTGGCATCTGTGTAGAACAGAAACCAGATGTGTAAAAAGGCGCCTGCCTGCTGCTGTGGCATCTGTGTAGAACAGAAATCAGGTGTGTAAAAAGGGAACAGAAAGCAGGTGTGTAATAAGGGGCCTGCCTGCTGCTGTGGCATCTGTGTAGAACAGAAATCAGGTGTGTAAAAAGGGAACAGAAAGCAGGTGTGTAATAAGGGGCCTGCCTGCTGCTGTGGCATCTGTGTAGAACAGAAATCAGTGTAAAAAGAGAACAGAAAGCAGGTGTGTAAAAAGGGGCCAGCTTGCTCTTGTGTTGCCTGTGTAGAACAGAAATCACATGTGTAAAAAGAGGCCTGTCTGCTCTTGTGGCATCTATGTAAAAAAGGGGCCTGTCCGCTTTTGTGGCATCTGTGTAGAAAAGGGGCCTGTCTGCTACAGTGGCATCTATGTACAAAAAGCGACCTGTCTGCTATTATGGCATCTGTGTAGAACAGTGCAAGGGATCCTCAGTATCAACTCACCTGAAGGCACCCCCTTTGACAGACTACCTTCATGAGAGACCAACCCTCTGATAGACCACCTTTATGAGAGACCAACCCTTTGATAGACCACCTTTATGAGAGACCACCTTTATGACAGACCACCCCTCTGATAGACCACCTTTATGAGAAACCAACCCTATGATAGACCACCTTTATGAGAGACCACCCCCCTGACAGACCACCTTTATGACAGACCACCCCTATGATACTGTGATAGACCACCTTTATGAGAAACCACCCCTGACAGACCACCTTTATGAAAGACCACCCCTCTGACAGACCACCTTTATGAGAGACCATGCCTCTGATAGACCATCCCCCTGATAGACCACCTTTATGAGAGACCTCTGATAGACAACATTTTAAAAACCCTATCCCATCATAGTTTCATGTAATGAAACTTTTCACCAAAGACACCCTCCCCCCTCCCTTCATGTGCATGCACATGTGCATGTGTGTGTGTGTGTGTGTGCGTGCGTGCGTGCATGCGTGTGTGTGTGTACACACAAGAGGTGTGTGTGTGTGTGCATGCGCAAGAGAGGTGTGTGTGTGTGTGTGTGTGTGTGTAGGTGTGTGTGTGTGTGTAGGTGTGTGTGTGGGTGGGTGCGTGTGTAGGTGTGTCTTTGTGTACGTGTGAGTGTGTGTGCACACATGAGTGTGTGAGAATGAATGGACTTGAATTGCACATGCACTCCTGCAAATTCACCTGTTTTAAAGAAAGGCACAATTACACACTTAACTGTCACAATGCATGAACAAGTACAGCATCTCACAAAACAATCTGCATCCCATTCAACCTCAATCTTCTTGTGGCAATCACTCATTTAAGATCACACACAAAAGCAAAGTGAGTCTGGTCAAGAGCAGAGAATAACACTATATAAAAGTGATCGTCAGTCTTCTCCAGACTCAAAAGCCAGTGCACTCTAAGGTCTACAAACAACTCTACCATACTCACTACTGGAGGTGGGCAAACTGGTTGAGGGACAAAGCCTGACGGTGGGGCGATGAGCAAGGGTGCCATTGATGCTGATGATGCTGCTGACAATGAAGGCATGGGAAACGGAGGAGGTTGATGCGTGACAAAACCAGCCACTGGTAGAGCTCCCAGCGAGGGCAATGGAGCTGCTGATGACAGGGTCAATGAGGAAAGCACTTGCGGTTGGGGATGCAGGTTGTGAGTTGTGAATACTGTCACTGGTTGAGCTCCGAACGATGGCATTGTTGAAGTTAAAGGCACTGACGGCACTTGGTGCTGGGGAGGCGGATGTGTGACGAAACCAGTTGCCAGCTGAGCTCCAAGCAAAGGCACAGATGCTGTTAAAGATGGTGTCTGTGATGAGGCTACAGTTGCTGCAGCTTGAGAAACAACAGGCCAGAACTTCCCCAGATTGTGAGGCAGCGACACTGCTGGTGGCAGAAGGTTTGCAGCACCACTGCCAAGATTTGGAGGAGCAGATGACAAAACTGTGGGAGCACCAACATCTGTGCCAAGTAGAATTCAGTTATAATAATGAAGGTAGTCACACAGTTGAGACTGAAAAACAACATCATGTGTGTGTGTGTGTGTGTGTGTGTGTGTGTGTGTGTGTGTGTGTAGGTGTGTGTGTGTGTGTAGGTGGTGTGTGGGTGGGTGCATCTGTAGGTGTGTCTTTGTGTGTCAAGAGCAGAGAATAGCACTATATAAAAGTGATCGTCAGTCTTCTCCAGACTCAAAAGACAGTGCACTCTAAGGTCTACAAACACTCTACCATACTCACTACTGGAGGTGGGCAAACTGGTTGAGGGACAAATTATTATTCTGAGTATGCTGAATAAAGTTTTTAAAATGCAGCTGCTTAACAAATTGAAAACTTGAGCTTGCAGAAAATTACAATTTGCAGTAAACTGAAGCAAAAAAAAATTTCGTCTTGAAAAAGCACACACACCTTATTTTATTCACAGATAAGCATCATAAGGCACTGCTGACTAAAACTAGTAAAAGGACCAGGGGTCAAATTTAAAAAAAAAAGATACTGCCTTATAGTCTGAAAAGTACAGTAGACCAAAATGGACCACCTAATTTTGTGGTCTGTAACTGTTTCAATTTGGGTTTAAATTTAGTTACAAGGAAAGGGGAAAGTTTTCCTACATGGAATGAAAATTAACTTGATTTCCCTAAAACCTAAGCAACCAGTACATCTTCTGAGGCAACTCAGCATTAACCAAGTTTAACCAAACTAAAAACTAAGATCTCTTAAAAAACATTTTGTTGTTGTTGTTTTACTTTTTTCATTTACAATGCCACTATTGGTGAGAGAGAAAAAAAATGAACAAAAACAAAAGCAAAACAATGTTAGTTACATTATTTCCACAGTTTTGTGTAGCATAACTGCTTTAGCCATTAAAAAGAGCAATGTTCATACTTTCCAAAATACTAACTTATTTACAAGGTAAGCGACACTATTCTATCATAATTTGGCAGATTGTTTTGTTTTTTAAATGGCTTAAGAGCACCTGCTGTGGACTGGGTATTGCTGTTTTCAGCATGGTGTTGAAACTGGTCACGGGTTGCCACTGCGTCCACCAGTGACCCTCCAGCACTCTCATCCACAGCATCATCTTCTGTATCTAAAATAAATACAATGAACTACCCCCATGAACCATAGATCAGAGACAATCTGAGATTTATTGGCCAGAGATATGTGTGTGTCACTGACACTGTGTGTGAGTAAGTGAATGTGTGTGTGTGTGTGTGTGTGTGTGTGTGTGTGTGTGTGTGTGTGTGTGTGTGTGTGTGTGTGTGTGTGCACGCGTGCATGCATGCATGCATGCGAGTGTGCATGCATGTGTGTGTGTGTGTGTGTGTGTGTGTGTGTGTGTGTGTGTGTGTGTGTGTGTGTGTGTGAGTGACTGTGTGTGTGTGTGTGTGTGTGTGTGTGTGTGTGTGTGTGTGTGTGTGTATGTGTGTATGTGTGTGTGTGTGTGTGTGTGTGTGTGTATGCGTGTGTGTGTGTGTGTGTGTGTGTGTGTGTGTGTGTGTGTGTGTGTGTGTGTGTGTGTGTGTGTGTGCGTGTGTGAGCTTGAGTGCGCACAGAAGCAAAGGAAATCAACATATATATTATTTAATATTCTTATTTGACATGTTCAACAAAGGCCTTGAAATGATCTAGTCTGTAGATGTTCCAAACAATGTGAATTACTAAGCAGCTGTCATATTTGCTTGCATCTCAAACAGCAGTTCTCTTTCAGTTATTTCCACTGCAATGCCAATGCATGACTTACACTAAGTTACAGTCAAGCTTCTACTGATTTTAAAACTGAACAGCTGTGGACAAATTGGTTGCTAAACAAACAAACCTTTTTATATTGTTATGCATAAGTACTGTCATCACTTTCATTATTAAATCATGTATGTTCTGGCAGCAAAACTGAAGCTGTAAACTTGTTTTTGCTGAGTAGGTACAATTATACTAAAATAGTACAAACCAAAACAATGCATCTTAAATACCACAACATTCTTTAATGTGTGAGGCTGAATGACAACTTTAATTTCTCACCAGGATAAATCTGAATACAATATATACCATTATTGTTATTGTTGTTACTGCTTTCACTCACCAAGCAGGTCAAAAAAGGAGGAGTTCAAGCTCATGATCACACGAGTCCTCCTGTCCAATTTTTCAATCAACGCCTGATATTTCTGCACATCTGCCTGGTCAAAGCCAGAAGGCAAGGACATCAACTGGGCAGCCTCATTCTTAACCTGTCAGGAGAGAAGTTATCAAACACAAATCAGCCTTTTCGCTTGTTCATATGATTTTCAAGCAAATAAATACTGAACTCACTTAAAGGGGGACCAAACCTTTTGCTTGCTCTTTCACTGAAACTTTGCCCCAGTCACTGTGGTACATTACTGCATCAGGCACAAATGTTTTATTTTACTGCCAAATGTCTGGGTAGTTTTTAAAATATATTTTGCCATTGTTTATAATACGACCGTCTCCTTGGATTTTACCATAATACTGTTGCAAGAGATAAAGTCTTTATGTGGTGAATCAATCATAACCATCTTCATCACAAAATGCTGGCATGTTACTGTATAAGATTAAGAACAAAAATTGAGTAACTTGACTCTGTGTTTGTATTAAGTTCTAATGCAAGAAAGAAAACATGTAATACTCTGTTAAAGTGCAGGGGGGGGGGGGGGGGTTATTAATAGTAATATTAACACTTAATCTAGCTTGATGCAGAATGAGCAGGGAAACTGAAAGACACACAGACTGTGAATCCATGATCAGACTACTGAATTCCCGTTGATCTGCGGCTGGTAAATTCCCCAATTTGCAAGTATTCGGCAGAGAAGTGAGTCGTTTTACTGCAAGAATGAAAACAATGATGGGACTCCTTCCCATCATCAACAATGACGGGACTCCTTCCCATCATCAACAATGACGGGACTCCTTCCCATCATTGTTGTTTTCATTCTCATTCTCTCATTTCGTTTTTTCAGCAAGTACTTTGTTTGTTGCTACGAGAATGAGTGCCGGTATCTCTGATTGGTCAACCTTTGAAGTTTGTATAGCATACACTTGCCTTATTTGGGAAGACTAACCTGGTTTAATCTTATTATGACATGTCTGGCAGAAGGTTCTCACGAAAAGCTTTCTGATGGAGTACTACATGCTGGGGTATTGTTGGGGGGAAATATGATTTATTCGGCCCAATGTTGGTCATTCCATGTAAACATTAGTGTCTTTTATTCCAGGTAGGAGCATTTAAACCCACTTTTTAACAATTTAATGCTATTTTTAAACCAAAATACCACAACTGCATGATAATTTAAGGTTTAAAGAATGTAATTCTGCTAAAAAGTGAAAATCACCCGAATCAACCCCCAGCGGCTATTTCTGACTGTCTCTAGGGCCGATCAACTGCTGTGACTTTACACTGAACTGGTGTGAGCGGGTCATTATCTGCATGCTTCATTTGCTTGTTCTATCATTAGTATCACTATCAATATATCGAAACTGTCCCACCACAAGCAAGCAAGTTCTGGTTACTGGTACAACCAGCACTAATAGCAGTATTTATACCAAATATCAAGTGGTTGAAGTTGACAAGTACAACTCCACCTACTGTCCTTGGTTTGTGTCTTTTCCACAATAATAATAATAATCATGGAAATTTGTAAAGTGCTTACCCCGCAGCTCAAAGCGCTGAACAAGCATAGTATAACACACATAATGTAGATTGAGATGGAAATGTTATCAGCAATAAAAAATATATAATAAGAAAAAAAGAAAAAGCTAACACATAATGTAGACAAGGGTTCAAGCGTAACTATGCAAAATGCAAAATGAGCAAACCCTTTACCTCACTGTGGTAACTGTCCAGGTTGGACAACAGTTCCTCCACTTGGCGGTCCATCAGAGACACTCGCACCGCCAAGTTCTGCCTCAGCTGCTGCATCCGCCGCTGCCTGGTCTGGTGGGAAGTCATCTTGCTCTTTCCACACAGGTACTCAAACCTCAGAAACAGACCATGGCATTATGATTTATGTGCATATATATGTTTTAGGCTGTAGGTTGTATTGGCACAATGTCAATAATAGTCATGCTCCATCTTCAAACTGAGTAAAAAAAATAAAAAATAAAAAGTCAAGCTGTCACTGCTGACAATTATTGACTTGATGTGTGCATCGCTGATTAGATTTCAAAAGTGAGAAAACAACTAAAACAAAACAACACACATACATGCACACACATACACACACACACGCACACACACACACACACACACACACACACACACACACACACACACACACACACACACACACAAAATAATAATAATAATAAACTGTATTAATTGTTAGGTATCTGATCAGACCACCTTGGCATCTGTACTAAGTACCACTAGTCACCAGAGTAATAACTGTACTACTACCAGCACAGGCCTAGCATCATCTACCATACTTTTGTTAACACTAACAGTTTCACTTTCAGTCTAAAATTTCATAAAAAGAAAGAAAACGGAGCTCCTGCTTCAAGTTCTGAAAGATGCCAAAGTGAGAGCAACTCTGAATAACGAAAATAAAAATAAACATTAAAAAAATCTGGTGGAGTTTTGCTTTGTATTGTCAATTGTTTGTTTGTATTTTTTTTTTTTTGTTGGGAGGTGTGTGTGTGTGTGTGTGTGTGTGTGTGTGTGTGTGTGTGTGTGTGTGTGTGTGTGTGTGTGTGTGTGTGTGTGTGTGTGTGTGAGTGTGTGTGCATGCATGCATGCGTGCATGAGTGTGTGTGTGTGTGTGTGTGTGTGTGTGTGTGTTGGGGGGAGGGGGGGGGGGTAGAGCTGCACATTATGCAAAGCAGTTCCTTCTCATTGAGATCTGTTGAAATTTTAAAGAGGGATTTGTCATGAATCTGGTCTCTCCAAGGGAACTCACTAGTTTATTAATTTTTATTATTAGTATATTATATATTACTTTATCATATTGTCCATAAAGACAGCAAAACCCTTTCAAGTTTCATATTGCTGTGGCACAGGTTTCTCCCATGTACTATATATATAGGCATTTCTTTCTTTCTTTCTTTCATGGGCTTTACGTCCACAGAAACCATGAAGCTTTTTAGGGATGGGACTGGGAGGGCTTTCTGCCACACCACCATATAGAGTGCAGCATTGAACTTCAAGGGGCTGTGGGGGGATGGGTGTGGCTACTCAGTAAGCCCTACAAAACCTATGCTTTTAGATTAAACAACTCTTAAAGTAAACTGACAGTCTCTATACTGTTTTTATCCTGTCCAGCCCATTCAAGTCTACACTGTGGAATAATCATCTAAACACACAGACACTGAACATTGCGGAAAAGAGGAGCATGAAAAGAGTTTAGAGTAATTTGAGATCAACTGTCATTACCAATATGTTTTAATAGTAATAGTACTAATACTAGTAGTAATACCAGTACTAAAAGAAATTAGTGTTTGGAAATCATTTGGTGTGTATGAGACTATGACTGAACTGTGAATGTCAGAATGAGAGCAAGAAAGAGGAGATGATTTGGAAAAAGTCAAATCAGTGCCAAACAGATAAGAAAATTAGTTACTACTAAATATTTTGAAGTATTGTATTCCATTCTAATTGCCCCCCCCCCCCCCCCCCACACACACACACACACACGCATGCATACATCAGTACAATTTACATGCTCAAATACCGTCAATACAACACATGCACGTGCATGCACTTAGAATGCATCTTCACAAACAATCAGAAGTGTGTGTGTGTGTGTGTGTGTGTGTGTGTGTGTGTGTGTGTGTGTGTGTGTAGATCGGCACAAGCACGCACGCACGCAAAATTTTCCTGGACTCTAAAGCACTCTAAACCATGCTGTTGTTTTTCCAATGATTTCACATGTTTCTGTCATCTCAGACATGATCTGTTCTCGCAAATCTATAATCAAACCAGTAAATTGAACCTCTTCAACTAGTTCAAGGAGTCAAAATTTCCAAATATTCCAGTTTGTTTTGTGTTTACAAACCAGCCTATCGTGCATACATTTGCAATACCGCTTAAAATGAACCAGAGCTTAGCACATGGGTGTCACTCACCTCTTTTTGTGTGTGCGCGCGTGTGTGAAAGCGATCAGCAAGGTGCAAACAGCAGACTACAATTCGTAATCGATGCTCGTTTCTGAGGGAGCTGTTTGGGAATAAAGTCATATCTGTTTTCCACAATTTATACAAATGTAAAACTTAATCGCGGTCTTAAAATGAACGATAAGAGAAAACTGACGCTAAAAAATTAGGTGAGCCGGAGTAGTCCAGGGTGACAGGAGGGCCAGAAGAAAACAAACCAAAGATGGTATAGTTACACATGCTTTAGCTATACGATTTTGACGTGCTCAACGATTTAGAGTGATGTCCCTTCCACCATGGCGGCTACTGCAGACGACGATGACTACGAAGTTATTTACGCGGTATTTCGGACTAATACTGTCACTGTTTCGCATGAATTGTTTACAGTTCCACTTTAAGTAATAGTTTATTGTTGTTCTGGTGTCTGTTATGTGCTGTAAGAAAAATTGTAATCGCACGTGCGCCCTTTCTTCGACCGTACCACCACCTCCGTGACGAACGAAATAGTGGAGTCAGGGGACCAGTGAGCCCCAATTAGCTGGCTTCATAACGGGTCTCCCCCATAAGCATTACATCAAAACCCTCCAGGAGCGGCGCAATCGTTGATGTCAAAAAAAAGAAAAGAGAAAAAGTGTCAAAACAAACAAACAAAAACAGAATACGATGGAAAACTACATCCGGAACAACAACAGATGTCTGAACAAGACAAACTCTTCCCGAGAACTATCATTATCAATATCATGGACTGAAACTACTTAGTCTTACTCTTAGGCCGTCCACTCAGACGTTGCTGAATGCTTCAACTAGTTTAAGTCTGCTCGGCCTCTGCCCAGCGCTGTTAGAACACGTTCTTCTTCTGTACAGTAGCCATAGTCAATTACTCAATATGTTGATTATTCTGCCACTTTTACGGGAGATCTGCAGGCAACAACATGACGTGCATGTGTATGCCATGATAGTTTAAAAACGAAAAACAAACAAAAAACCTCACAACTTAAAGTAAGTTGAACCACAAGACAGACAAAAGAAAAACAAAAGATACAAACAGGAGTTGGGGTGGGGTGGGGTGGGTGGGAACTTGGGTTTGCACTGACTCTGCCAGGCTGCAGACTGAATCACTGCATGGCCACCCTCCTCCCCACCACTGCTGTGCACCCCAACCCACCACACCATTGCCAGTTCTTGAGAATTGTGGGTTGGTTTGGCCTAACACAATAGCAGCAAGGCATAGACTGAAGAGCTCTCAGCATTAAACTAGTTTAACAAATGAGGGAGAAAAGTACTGGTTAATCACAGACTGCTAAAGAAACAAGGAAAAGGTTTTCAGGTTGCATAGTTATAATTATGCATAGTGTCTGTTTTCAGAACAGTCCATTGTACTGGTCCATGGTTGATGCTGGACTGGAAAAGGTTGGAGAAGAAGATGTGCACAAGAACATTGACACCAGCTTGATGTGCACTGAGCTGCATACCACAACATGCAAGAAGGTATTCCACATTCACAAATAATGAATGATACTAATTTACTGTAATAATCAGATGCTAATAGGTAATACAAGAAGTTGGATACTAGTAATTGTTCTGATATTGACCAATAATCATGACAAACAAGCCTGTTCTACATCAGCACATGAATAGATTTGTCTGAATTTTTAATGAGCATTATAATAACAAAAGAGAAGGGATGGAGGGAGAAAAATTGTGAGCCAGTTTGGCCAAGCAATATGGCATTACGCTGGTATGTAGACAACAGTGACATGACCACACAGTTGGAAGATTTTGTCTGTTTCAGCATTCACAGTGGTCAGAATGTGCAGCATGGTTTTCACATGTTGCTGCCCCTTCTGCTTTGAAATGTGCCTTTAATGCAGAGGTAAGCTAGTTGAACTGCTTCTTTTTTCTTTTTTTCTGTCCAAACCCCTTCTCTCTGTTTTGTTTTATTTCCTCCCTTTGTTAAGAAAAAAAAAGAAAAAAAATGTACCAGTTTTGAACCATCACCATCATCAGTTATTTTATTTATCTGAAAAACAATTACATCAAGTATACATGTATAGCTGGCAAGAAAAGAACAATAGTTTTTGGACAAGAGCATAATAAAGCTGTAGTATTGTGCCTAAGACTTAGATGTGGTTTGTGTGTGCTGTGCACTGAGAGACATGAAATAAAAGGTTTCCATGATAATGGCAGAACAGTAGCAGCATGTTAAAAGGATGTATTGTAAGATGTGATTTGTGTATGCTGTGTGCAGGTGAGATACATAAATCGAAAGGTATTTATGATAGTCTTATTGGCAGAAGAGTAGCAGTGACAGTATGCTGACAAAAGGATGTATTGTAAGACTAAGAGGTGACTTGTGTGTACTGTGTGTTGAGAAAGATGAATTGAAAGGTATTCAAGATAATGACAGAACAGTAGCACTAGCAGTATGTTGACAAAAGGATGTACTCAAAAACACACCTCTTCTGCATACCCATCACCAGTAATGCATGTATTTGTAGTGTGTGCGTGTGTGTGTGTGTGTGGTGTGTGTGTGTGTGTGTGTGTGTGTGTGTGTGTGTGTGTGTGTGTGTGTGTGTGTGTGTGTGTGCATGCGTGGGCGCATGAGCGTGTGTGTGTGTGTGTGTGTGCATGCGTGGGCGCATGAGCGTGTGTGTGTGTGTGTGTGTGTGTGTGTGTGTGTGTGCATGCGTGGGCGCATGAGCGTGTGTGTGTGTGTGTGTGTGTGTGTGTGTGTGTGTGCATGCGTGGGCGCATGAGCGGGTGTGTGTGTGTGTGTGTGTGTGTGTGTGTGTGCATGCGTGGGCGCATGAGCGTGTGTGTGTGTGTGTGTGTGTGTGTGTGTGTGTGTGCATGCGTGGGCGCATGAGCGTGTGTGTGTGTGTGTGTGTGTGTGTGCGCGTGCATGGGTGCATGAGCATGTGTGTGTGTGTGTGTGTGTGTGTGTGTGTGTGTGTGTGTGTGTGTGTGTGTGCATGCGTGGGCGCATGAGCGTGTGTGTGTGTGTGTGTGTGTGTGCATGTGTGGGCGCATGAGCGTGTGTGTGTGTGTGTGTGTGCATGCGTGGGCGCATGAGCGTGTGTGTGTGTGTGTGTGTGTGCATGCGTGGGCGCATGAGCGTGTGTGTGTGTGTGTGTGTGCATGCATGGGCGCATGAGCGTGTGTGTGTGTGTGTGTGTGTGTGTGTGTGTGTGTGTGTGTGTGTATGTAATAAAATGAGCTTCAGACTCTTACAAGGTGGGATGCCACAAATAATCTAATGTTATTATATTATTTTAAGAGGTGACTTGTGTGTGCTGTGTGCAGTTGAGAGACATGAATCTAAAGGTGTTCAAGACGTTGGCAGGCAGCAGTCTGCTGACAGAGGAGGATGCACTTTTTCTGGAAGATCTGATGGCTAGCCAGCAGTGGCAAGCACCACAGGCACCGGCCTTGCTCACAAGGTCCGTGTGGGCTTCTCTTGTGTTATGTCTAACTTACATCTCACACATGTCAGCATCATGAAATGTTATGAGTGCTTTGTGAACAAATCAGTTTTAACTGGTTCGTGTTCATCTTTGTTTTTTTGTTTTGTGTGTGTGTGTGTGTTTTTGCTGGTTTTGTTTTGTTGTTGTTTTATGCGGGAGTTCCAGACTTAAGCATATATACATTTTTTGAGTGTGATTTACAAATGCTACCATAGCTCTAGTTGTATTTTTATGTAATGTTTAATTTAGTAGTAGCTATGATGTAAGGCTATTTCCCTCCCCCTGTCACCCTAACTGGTGAGTGTGCTTTATATATAAAGCATCACACATGGGCAGCATGTTTCTAGCTTCTGCCCTGTGTGCCAGGGCTTAAAACATTACTGTCTTAAAACATTGTGGCTCTTAAAACATTACTATCAGCAGCAGCAGCATTGCCATCTTTGTCAGCATCATCATTAGTGACACTTTTATCATAATTACGCATGATGTCTCATGTGCCTTTTCTTCCATCATTTCAGAAAGATGCTGGCTCTGCTGACGGCAGCTACCACCTGCCTCCTCATCTTCACGTTTTCCCCGTGGCTGTCCCTTCCCCCCTGGATCACCATCGCATTCAACACACTGCTCGTCCTCATCATCCCAGCTCTGGTGGTCCAGGCCCTGGCTGCCTGGAGAAGCAGGGGTGCCAGGAGAACATCTGAGGCTTTCCTGGGAAGAATTCAGGGCGTTTTAACAGCTGCGACCAAGAGCATGGCGGTCTCTGCAAAATGCGTGCGATTCATTCAGGAGTCTGAGCTTGTGGCTAGAGGGTTTACATTGTAAGCTGGTTTTTGCCTTTGCTTTTTTGTTAGCATTTTAACTGGTGGATTTTCTTTTCTGTTTTTATTTTTCTGTGAGTTGTTTGCCTTGCTGTTTTTATGCTCACTCTCAGACTTGATGACAAATTTGTGTATGCTAATAATTATTGTTGTTAATCGCTTTTATATAAAGCTGTTCTCAGCTCTCAAGCAGACTCACTGTGCTTACATGTGATTCTACATGAGTGATTAGCTTTTTATAGTTTTTTTATTTTTAATATCCACCAAAGTGGTGTACTTACTGCACTGGCATGGCTGGTGCGAGGTGAAACTGCTGCCATCCTGGCACGTTCTGTGTAAAAACCATGCACTACATACATAAGGTGCATGTGTGTTCAGCATTAACCTGCCACCTGCATAGCTCTGTGTGTATGTGTCTGTTTGTGCGCGCACGTGTGTGTGTGTGTGTGTGTGTGTGTGTGCACGCACGCACCAACTGACTTGAATTTTGTCAAGAAAACAGTGTCGGCATCCATTATCCAAAGATATAAAGGGAGATTAGTTAATTTCGCCTTTGACCAGCCAGCTTGTTTTATAGTGTGGGCAGTGGAGCCACAGCCAGGGTGCTGAGTGAGCTGCAGATAACATCAAGACAACGACAGTGCCCTGCCCTCCGGGAGAAGCTCTTCATCACATCCAGGGCCATATTCTTCACGCTTCGACACTCCTTTTCACAGCTCATCAGTGCGTATCCTTGGTAAGAAGATGCTTAATCATAGGTGGCTGTATTCTTTGGGTACCACTGCAGAAGCTTTGATCAAAGACTGCTCTGATGGGGGACCATCCTGATGAGAGGCCACTCTAATGAGAGATGATCCTGATTGACTGATGCATACTGATGCATAGGAGAGACCAGTGTGTGTGTGTGTGTGTGTGTGTGTGTGTGTGTGTGTGTGTGTGTGTGTGTGTGTGTATGCAATATCCCACTGTAAATTTTTGTATTTGCAGTATATCTACTTGTATCATACATGTGTGCTCAAATCAGAGTTTGGTCATGTTTGGTTACTGACAACTTTGGTTTATTTACTGAAATTGCTGTATGCAAATTCTTGCATGGTTGGCGGTCGTATGGCCTGAAACCTTTTTATTTTGTCCATTGTATGTGTTTGTACATTTCTCTGCAGCTTTTTGTATGGCGCATTGTGCCCTAGACCTTGCTTGGGATCATGCGCCATAGAAATGTCCATTATTATTATTATTATTATCATAGGGGTGGAATGGATGCTGAAATAAGAGTCAGCACAGAAAGCTGACCCTGAAGAAGAAAATTCTCCTGCCACTCCTGAGGGGACTTGTACCCAAGACCTTTCAGTCGTGAGCCTGGCACTCTAACCACTGAGCTGTACCAGCTATTTACTCACACACATTCATGGATAACAAACACATTACTAGGCCACATATCATGACAGTTTAATAATCGGCTTACTGATTCTTAAGTCTGAAGGGTAACATTTGGAACGTATGACTGTGAGTTTATCATTCCTATAGGTACTGAGTTCAGAACTACTTTTAAAACCTTTCTCTTTACTTCTGCCTACTCTGAGCTACTGTAACACTCTCACAGGCATTGGAAGCTGGACCTGTACTTTGTTTTGCTACCGATGTCTTCACCGGTGGTATTTGGGTGGAGAGTGGGAAGTGAGGGGTAGTGAGATTGTGTGCGAGTCCACCTTTAATGTGTGTACTTTGTTTTGCTACTGCTGTCTTCACTGGTGGTATTTGAGGGGTGGAGACTGGGAGAGAGAGAGGGAAGTGGTTGGTAGTGAGATAGTGTGCGAGTCCACCTTTAATGTGTGTGCATGCGGGGGGGAGTGAGGGATAGAGTGAAATGTGTCATACATTATTAAATTAGGTGGACTGTTGTAATGTTTCATGTATATATATATAGCACTTTGAGCCTCACGCATGTATCATAGAGGGATTTGGCACGTTAAAAATGCATGTATTATTATTAATTGAGATTTTTAAAAGCTTTCATGAAAGGTGGTTTTCGGTGAATGTGGAGTTTTCACGCGTGATGCAATACTGATTTGAAACTTTGATTTAATGGCCTTGACTTAAAGAAGCTGTCCAGTCAACGTGGAACTGTCTGGCGTGATGCGGTATTGTTCAGAGATACCGTTATCACAGTACCCACAGATGCTGCAGCTCAACTCCACAGACTGGGAAGCATTGGATGATCTTCATGAGATGACAGATGGATTTTCTATTGATGTTTTGAAGGTCATTGAAATTTGTGTTTTTTGGTGATGTTCTGAAGGTCAGCAAACGTCAGCCTTTGGTGTGTGTTTTTGTGTTTTTTTCTTTCTTCTTTTGTCTTCCACCTTTCTTTCATCCCCCCCCCCCCCCCCCCCTTTTTTTTTTTTACACTTCTTCTGTTGGTGTTGTTTTTGAGTAATTCAAATACATAATCTTTTTTCTATCTTCTCTTCTTCTTTTAGTTCTATCTCTTTGGGCTTATCGCCCTGGTTGACTGGGCATAAAACACCAACTTACTTACTCTTTGGGCTTAGCCCTTTATGTTCTTTTTTTTCTTTTTCTTTTTCTTCTTTTTTTCATATGTGTGTGGTACACTTATTAAATCACAGAAACTGATGCAGATGAAGGTGTGTTTTTTACAGCAAAATCACTTCTTCTTCTTTTTTTTTTTTTTTTTTTTTTTTTTGCCTGTCAAATGTAAACATTTCTGGAAAGCTGATGACTTTTTCTTCTTCTTTTTTTTAGTGCATCAGGTTTGGTACTTTGTGTACTTTGCTGCTTAATTGTTTTTTTCATTCACCCAGATACAGATGTCCTGGCTGAGTGGGCATAAAAAAAGCTCATTCTTGTTTTTTGTGTGTTTTAGTGTTTACACAAATCTATCTGCTTTTAGTGTTTCATCAATCTATTCTGCTTGGTACATATTGATGTATAGGCATCATGGTACATACTGATGCATAGGTATCATGGTACATATTGATGTATAGGCATCATGGTACATACTGATGCATAGGTATCATGGTACATATTGATGCATAGGCGTCATGGTACATACTGATGCATAGGTGTCATGGTACATACTGATGCATAGGTGTCATGGTACATACTGATGCATTGGTGTCATTGTACATACTGATGCACAGGTGTCATGGTACATACTGATGCATAGGTGTCATGGTACATACTGATGCATTGGTGTCATGGTACATGCTGATGCATAGGCGTCATGGTACATGCTGATGCATAGGTGTCACGGTACATGCTGATGCATAGGTGTCAAGGGTTGTGCTGTGTGTCTTTTACTTAGCCTCAGATGATTTCCCGTCTTGTTTCAGTCCATGCAAGAGCTGAACCGCATCCATGTATCAGAGTTCATTCGGCGTCTAGCTGTGTGTTTTGTGCCAGATGTTGAAGGTAAATAGATGTATCGTGTGATGCACCATTAAAGTGTAGGTTGATGTAGTTATAATATATCATGTTAATGCTGGATTTGTGGCATTACGTATGTTATCGTTTTATGTGCATTATGGGTAATTTAGGCTAATGTGTTAGGTGTTGGTGCTTGTGTGTGGCCAAGTGCTTGTGGTCTGTGTATGTGTGGATGGGTGGCTGTGGGAGGAGGGAGGGGTGCATGTGCATGTGTGCAGTTAATTTCTGATGTGTGTGTGTGTGTGTGTGTGTGTACATCACTGACATACTGTACATTACAGACTCTGTCTTTTTCAGACACTGGTCTGCCATAATTCCTGGCTCCCATTGCACACCATACACTCAGACTGTCTTTTTTTCAGACTTTGATCTGCCATAATCCCTGATTTCCATGGTATACCATACATTACAGACTGTCTTTTTTCAGACTTTGGTCTGCCATAATCCCTGATTCCCATGGCATACCATACACTCCAGCTGTCTTTTTACAGACTCTGGTGTGCTATAATCCCTGATTCCCATGGCATACCATACACTACAGACTCTGTCTTTTTCAGACTCTAGTCTGCCCTCATCCCTGTCCCCCATACTGGATACAATGAGAGACGGTCTGGAGACAGCGCTGAAAGATCTCCAGTCACACCTGGATGCCCACCGCCATGGCCCACTGAGTGCATCTATGCGCGCCCAGAAGCCTGCCGCTTGGCAGCCAGTGTCCTCCATTGGTCAGCTGCAACAGACATACACCGCAGTGCACAGCCTGGAGCTCCACCTCTTGGCTGCTTTGAAAAGGTGGGCACTTTGTGACGTTGAGTTTGTGTGTCTGCTTCTGTGTCAGTCGCTGTCTGTCTGTCTCTCTCTTTGTGGAATTGTTGATGAAAATAGTATGAATTTTTTGTGACTTGTGAGTGTGTGCTTCTATATTATGTACATCTGTCTGTCTGTCCCTCTCTTTCTCTTTCTGTCTGTCTGTCTCTCTCTCTCTGTTTCTCTCTCTGTGTCTCTGTCTCTCTCTCTGTTTCTCTCTCTGTGTCTCTGTCTCTGTCTCTCTCTCTCCCCTGATAAGGAAGACCACCCTAATGAAAACAAAACAAAAGTAGGGACAGTCTTTGTTGAGAAGTTTATTTTCATAACTGCATTAAATATAGTGTCAGAAGATTGGTCACACTTAAAAACTTCATTTTGCAAGGATTGTAGTTTAGGTTCAGTCAAAACCCATCTTACTTAAAAAGAGGGGTCTTAAAAAGAGGGTCCTTAAAAAGAGGGGTCTTAAAAAGAGGGGTCGTAAAAAGGAGGTGGTCTCTCGTGGTGGTGGTCGTTCTCCAAGGGGTCTAGTACTTAAAAAGAGAGGTCTTAAAAAGGAGGTGGTTTCTTGTTGTGCTGGTCTTTTTTCAAGGGCTCTAACCTTGTGCTAATTTAAGTCCAAGTCCGACTGCATAGGCAGCGTATAAACTGTTAACATTTTGTGTGCGTGATTGATGTGCAGAATTCAAGACTTAAGTCAAACCATGGAAAGGAGAATGGATGAGGAAAGTCAAGACTTAAGTCAAACCATGGAAAAGAGAATGGACGAGGAAAGTCAAGACTTAAGTCAAACCATGGAAAGGAAAATGAACAAGGCAAGCAGAGCAGGCTGCAAGCAGCCGACAGAAGAAGATGAGGTGGATGCAGGAGTCTGCAGAGAAACCTGGAACCAGATGCTGTCGCTGGTGAAATCTGAGCTCAGTGCTTGCACTGGATGCTTGGAGGAAGGTGTGAAGCTGCTGCAAAAGAAGACCTCTGCAGGTACTGGTACAATTCATTGCCCCCATCAGGTTGTGCGGGTTTTTTTTTTTTTTTTTGGGGGGGGGGGGGGGGGGTCTGTAGGAGTTAGGTCACTTTCCTCCACAAAGCTAGCTGTAAATGGGTCACACAACTTGATTCATGTGGCTAAGGAACTGGGC
>CAUZXP010000505.1:0-17652 GCA_963584105.1 Alviniconcha strummeri | reverse complement strand
CGGGGGTGGGGGGGGGGGGGTGTTTCCCTCCGAAAAATAATTCTGCTGTTTGATTGTTATGGAAATATCATTTAGTACCTGTATATTTTATATTTCTGGGGTTGGAAGACAAGATACTTTAATGGCTTGTGTGATTTGCATGTGCGTTTTATGGCGCCTGTGAGTGATGTGCAATCCGTCAAAGTGACAGCTGAAACATAGTAGGGGAAGCTCGTCCAATAGGAACTTTCAACGCTGAGAACTTCCTCAAACAAAATTTTATACGTGGTCATCGTCTGCCCATCATATTTCAACATGTGAGATTGCTTACCACTTTCATGAGAGAGAGAGAGAGAGAGAGAGAGAGAGAGAGAGAGAGAGAGAGAGAGAGAGAGAGAGAGAGAGAGGAGAGAGAGAGTAGAGAGAGAGAGAGAGAGAGAGAGAGGAGAGGAGGAGAGAGAGAGAGATCAGTCTGCATCACATGTGTGTGTGTGTGTGTGTGTGTGTGTGTGTGTGTGTGTGTGTATGTGTATGTGTGTGTGTGTGTGTGTGTGTGTGTGTGTGTGTGTGTGTGTGTGTGTGTGTGTGTGTATGTGTGTGTGTGTGTGTGTGTGTGTGTGTGTGTGTGTGTGTGTGTGTGTGTGTTGTTTGTGTGTGTCTGTATGTGTGATCGTGTTTGTGCAGTGGAGAAGGGTATCATAAAATGGCAGAACTGAGCAGGCCTAAACAAATGATGACATACACCAAAAACAACAACAACAGCAGAGAAACAATGAAGCAGAAATCAAAACAACAACAACAATTTATCAAACATTTTGCAAGCGTAGGCCTGCATCAGAAACAGAAAATAAATAACATTTTTTCCGTCAAATGACAAAAGACTGAAAATGTCGCATCGCTGACATCATTTTTATTTCTCCAGCAATCCAAACCCTTTTTCAGTTTGCTTTTGTTACGGTTTTGCTGTTGCATGATTTGAAATGACGCAAGTGAACTTTCTCAATTTACCGACATGAACAGCACAGCGGTGATGGATGGAGTTATTTCAAAGCTCAGCTGGAGCTGTTTAATTGATCATAGACAGTACATGGCTTGATCAATTACTCGGCTGACTCATCGGGCTCTGACGACGATCCAATGTGAAAAGTGAGAAGGTCAGTGCAATGCGCCTGGTACGGTTTCTCGTTCGCTGATCCACCTTGTCGTTGAGACTGTTTCCTCATAGCAACACGCTATGCAAATTAGCTAAACTTCTTCACGTCATGCCAATTCCAAGTTCTCTCCACCACCCTGCCACCCCACCCCCACCCCTACCGCCACCACCATTTTAATTTAATTAAAAAAATTTTTTTTTTAAGGAGAAATAGATGTAAGTCGACAATTCGCATCGATTTTTATTTTATTTTATTTTTTCTCCTCCAGAAGGAGATACGCTGCATTGTAAACATTTGAACTTTGCCGTGTGTAACACGTAAATTAGGTCACTATAAACTGAGTCATTTTAACAGGTCATTATGAACTGGGTCAGCCAATCAGGCCATCATAAACTAGGCCAGTTTTGTCAAGGTAACGTTTTACACAATTTATGTGAGTATGAACTAGGTCAGTTATATATATATTTTCAAAGGTGTGTTTACATGCCGTGTAGTCATAAGTGGAATCCTCTATCGGCTTTCTGCCAAATGAAATGTTTACATGATTCGTTCGGTGTGCGAGTTATTTGTCTTGAGTCGAGTGGAAAGGTCAGCGCAGCATTTTCGAGTTCGATATATGCTATGTTTACTGTCTGTCTCCGAGGCATATTATCAAGACCTCTCTCTCGCCCTCCCTCACCCCCCCCCCCCCCCGTCTCTCTCTCTCTCTCTCTTTCTCTCTCTCTCTCTTTCTCTGTGTCTATGTGTAGCCTACTGGCATGCAGATTAGCAGGGATAGATTGTAAGAATAAGCAACTGCCTAAAATCTTAATCCTTGTGTAATAAAGTTCTGAATTTTCTGTCTGTCTATGTGTAGCCTGTTGGCATGTAGACCAGCAGGGACAGATTGTAAGAATAGGCAACTGCCTAAAATCTTAATCCTTGTGTAATAAAGGTCTGAGTTCTGAGTTCTCTCTCTCTCTCTCTCGTAAGGTGTATCGCGTAAAATAAAATGAAAAGACAGAACTTACTTTTACACAAATTTTAAGAATAAAAAGTGACATTCTTCCTGTCAGCAATCATGAAAGTCGCCATTCAGAAACAAAACAGAACAAACAAACAAACAAAAAAATAAAAAAATAAAAAAAGGTTCCCACGCCCCCCCCCCCCCCTCCCCGGAGAAAAGAGACACAGACAGAGCGAGAACATTTTGCTAGACGGTAAAGAAAGAGGCTGCCATTAAAACCCCCACGATCAGCCAATCAGATAGATTGCTGCATACTTCCCGTTCCCGTCCGGTGCGGTCACAAGCAGGCACGGCAACACAGCACTTCCTTTCTTTAAAATCACACGACCTTACTTCTCGGGAAATAAACTGGTAATGCGCCTTGTCGTTCCCAACTGATTGATCTGTATTCGATGACTTCGGTCACCATTAGGAAGCGGCCTTCTATTCTTGTCCAGAAAAAAAAAAAAAAAAAAAAATCGTGCCTCCCACGAAGACGAAGCCCTTGCCGAAAACAACGAGAAAAAAAAAAAAACAAAAAAAAAAAAAACCCAACGTCAAAACGTATTATCATCTGACTGGTTCGGCCTGACCTGATACCGCTGCACGTTAGTATTTATGGAGAGAACATGTTCGTACGTAACTGGGAAACGGTCTGCTGCATCGTGAGGACAGTACAGTCTATTTTTGCAACAGCCCTCAAACCCAGCCAGCTAGTACACTTGGTTCTTTGCTTTGTAATGGGATATGTGCTCCAGTTCGGAGAAATAGTACACAGAGTGTGTACCTGCGCGCGCACGTGTGTGTGTGTGTGTGTGTGTGTGTGTGTGTGTGTGTGTGTGTGTGTGTGTGTGTGTGTGTGCGTGCGTGCGTATGTGCGTGCGCGCGCGCGCGCGTGTGTGTGTTCGTGTGTCGTAGTGGTCCATCCATATGACTGTCCAGCTATGTCTATACGTACGTGTGTGTGCGTGTGTGTGTGTGTGAGAGAGAGAGAGAGAGAGAGAGAGAGAGAGAGAGAGTGAGAGAGAGAGAGAGAGAGAGAGAGAGAGAGAGGAGAGAGAGAGAGAGAGAGAGAGAGAGAGTTGCTTTTGTTGGTCTGTCTCTCAATGTGCAAGTTTGTGTTATACTACCGTTCCCTTGGTTACATTTTCGTGTAAAGGCCTATGTGCTCATTGACATAATTATTATCATCAAATGGCTACAAAATTGAATCTAGACCTGCATCGCTCAGACGAGCACGGACATGATTACTCGATATCCCAGTGTTCCGTGAAACACGTCCTTGCACCACTTCATTCTATACAGCACACTGAAGTGATTTGTAGCCCGTTGCTCAGTCTATTCCTGCGGCAAAAGGCCCACACAGCGGGACCCTAAAGCGAATCATCCCCACAAAACGGCCTCTGACGTTATAATCCTGGATATACGTCAGTCATACACACGAGGAACCGTCATTAATCCCTGGCGGACTCAATCAGCTTCATCACTTTAGGATTCGTTCTCTAAGCGCCGAAGCACGCGAGTTCGTGATCGTCTTCAGCTGGAGAGTCGGTGGCGCAGAGCGAGAGCACTTCTCTCGAAAGCCAAAGGTTAAAAGCACGATCGAACGTGATCGCCACATGGATGGGTGACCGTTACGTGCTAGGCATGAGCCGACACACACACATATATATATATATGCAGGTCCATTGCGCTAAGCTTTGAGCCAACCCAGTGATTTGCCCGGAATCAAAGTCTGTGCAGACTCTAGAAAAAGTCCTTCAAATGACACTATAAACCCCCAAGTTTGTGCACGTCCTTCAGATGAGATTGTAAACCGAGGATCTCCAAGTCTGTGCACGTCCTTCATAATAGACTATAAACCAAGGATCTCCAAGTCTGTGCAAGTCCTTCACAACAGACTATAAACCAAGGATCTCCAAGTCTGTGCCGAAAGTCCTTCACAACAGACTATAAACCAAGGATCTCCAAGTCTGTGCAAGTCCTTCACAAGACTATAAACCAAGGATCTCCAAGTCTGTGCAAGTCTTTCGTAACAGACTATAAACCAAGGATCTCCAAGTCTGTGCAAGTCCTTCACAACAGACTATAAACCAAGGACCACCAAGTCTGTGCATGAGACTGTGCAAGTCCTTCAGATGAGACTACAACTCGATAGAAATCGAGCCCCCATACCCCCCCCCCCCCATCTATACATACGTATGCGGAAAGATCACACACGCACGTTCAAAAAACAACAACCTGTAATCCATGTCAGAGCTCGGTGAATTATGGAAACACCAAAAATAACCCAGCATGCATTGAAAAATGTCCGAGTCTTCAAACTGTTGAAGTTACGACGTACACTGTACGGCAGAAGAAGACCCCCCCCACCCGTGTCCCGTCAGCCTCAAATCAGAGGAGCCCAGGTCAGACAGTCCCCCAACCCCTTTCTGGCCAACTTAATTTTTGCTCACAGAAGGCCACCGGGGTCGATCGATATCCACTGATCTGTGATCCCCATAGCGGCGCTGAGCGGGGCGGGAAAGAAACAGGTTCCGGTCTTTTACCGGAATCAATCCAGGCGCCGTTTTCTGGCACTGAGGTCCATGACTACCGCAGCTCCGTCCCGGCACAGGGGACCATTCATCCCCATAACCACCACTCCGTCTTACTCCAGGTTTGTCAATGTTTGCCGTCGTAATATACACCCTGCCCGTATCCAGAATATCCAGACTAAGGAAGAAGAAATCGAAGAAGAAAAAGATGAAGAAGAAGAAGAAAAAGAAGTGTGTGTGTGGGTGGGGTGGGGGTGGGGGGTGGGGGATCAAAGCGAAAATCAATGGGTCAGCAACTACTGAAAAGTCTAGCGTGGTGAATCCTTTATAGTTTTCTGTCCATCACCCCTCCAGCTTTTACGAGAAGAAGAAGAAGAAGAAGAAGAAGAAGAAGAAGAAGAAGAAGGGGGAAGAGGGAGGGGGAATCAAAGCGAAAATCAATGGGTCAGCCGCTACTGAAAGGTCTAGCGTGGTGAATAAACCTTTTTCAGTTTTCTGTCCATGGACGTCACCTGTCTAGCATTTCCTGCGGCAGGGAGCCGCCGACGCAGAAATCACGTCCCCGTCTCTGCTGAAAGTCCAGAGCCACCACCAAATGCTCCCTCTTACGGTTTAAAGATTTTTTAAAAATTAATGAAAGCATACCAACAGACAATAACAGAATAGTTTTTGGATTGTATTTTCATTTATAGGTAACACTTAAATAAGTATATAATATAATATTATTGCCTTTGTGTTTCCTGTACGTGTTGTTTGTTGAGTTTATGATTACGATGTATGAATAAACCTGGTTTAAACCTACAGTTTTTGGAGTGTCCCTCTTATAGGCACGAAACTTGACTAGAATACACAGACGTGCGGTGTTTCCCATGCTGTCAATCTGCCTTTCCAGTTTCTGCCTTCTCGGGTCATTCGACTGCATTTCCGACTCTCCTCTTCAGATTTAGAGTGCGGGGGGTGTCATGAACAGTTGTGATTTACTTCATTTCATTTTGCCCCGAAGCTGTGACAGCGATAGCTAAGAAAAGAAGAAGAAGAAAAGAAAAAAGAAAAAAAAAAACCCACACAAAACAACAACAACAACAACAACAAAACGCATCTTTGTTGACACAGTGGGCATGAGCCATGACTGTTGTTGTTTGAAGTTAGGTTGATAATGGATGTAAACTTTGTGACTCGTTCCATGTTTCGCAATGATGTAACCAGGCTATATAGCTGACTAGCTGTCAAAAACAAACATTCTAGCCATAGAATTGTTTAGGCGGAAACAGTGTGCGTCAGTGATTCACGCGCAACACATTCTCTTTGAACAAGAGACAGTTCAACGTTATGTCTGATGAAAAACGTTTAAACGAAGGTAAATCCGTTGTAAACAAGGGCAAGATGAAAGCAGGCAATCAAAACAGAAAAAAGACCCCCCCCCCCCAAACCCCGCACCCCCCCCCCCCCAAAAAAAAAAAAGAAGAAGAAGAAGAAAAGAAGAAAAGGACTCTGTAGTCATCACACTTGAAAGCGAAAATGCCGACGACAGGTCAGTGAACCTGGGCATCGGCCAATGGTCAATGTTTGACCAAACGAGTTATTGTGCCCGTGTTATTGTGTCAGAGATAGGTGGACGTCGCACCATCCATGGAAGGCCACGGTCCGATAACTATGCAGTACATCTACACTTGTACAAAACAAGTCGTTTTCACATCAACGGCGCATCCGGGATAACATGAGACGTCTATAACCTTTGTCCGTTAACCAAAGATAACTGGCTTGTCCGACAGAAAAACAACAACAACAACAGAAAACTGAAAACGACAACAACAATCACTCAGTGCATTGTCTGGCTGGCGGTCAGGCCGAAGTCTGAAACGTGGCCAGGGACTGTGCCGAGTACCACCTGGGACATTGCACTTTGCAGTATCAGTCTCTGGTCCCACACGCTGAACACTGACACAGCCACATACCTACACCCACGCCGTCCGCACGTCCTTTATGACTCTAAATCGGATCCCCTGTAACACCAACAACGCTCTTCAAATTCTACATGGACATAATAAGAATAATACTTGGACGGTGTGTGGAAGGGAATTATACATACCAGCCCTGGACACACACGCACGCACGCACACATGCGCACGCGCGTGCGGATATATGCGCACGCACGCACGCACGCACACATGCGCACGCACACACGCACGCAGGCACGCACACACACACACACACACACACACACTCACGCACGCACGCACGCAGGCACACACACACACACACATACACACACACACATTTAGACCTGAATGATTTAGAAGCTAAACCAAATGGCGACACCCACACCCACACACCCACACACCCACACCCACACATATTTGGGCCTGAATGATTTAGGTTCTGAATTAACTCGAGACTCCGGACCTCCATGGTCCGCTGTGGTCCCTAATTGACAAGGCAGACATATTTCCACGCACCCTCCGCCAGTTCAACACCCTTCATTGGGACCTTTGGTTGCACCAGCTTTATCTCCATTGATAACGTGCGGATTCCTTGGAGGGGTAGAGGGTGGGGGCCGGCAGGGGGTGGGGAATGAAGGGGTGGAATGGGGTGGAAATATATCTTTCTGACTTGACAAGTTCGTGAGAGTTCGCTCTTTCCCATAGTCACGACGTCCAACCCGTTGAACTTTTTCCGCCTATGAATCTGTGTACGGAATGTAGCTTTGATTTTTTTTCCGTTTAAACAAACAAACAAAAAAACAAAAATTAAACTGAGAATTGTAAAAGTACGTTCACTGGATTCACGACAGGATTTTTGCTCTGTGCGCTTGTGGGAATCTTTGTGGAATCTTTACCTTGGTCTTGTAGTCGCATCTCTCTCTCTCTAACTCATCAGTAGCTTAGCAAGGACTAGTTGTTATGTTTTTGACTGAACCTAAACTACAATCCATGTAAAATAAAGTTTTCGAGTTCGAGTTTGAGTTCTCTCTCTCTGTCTCTCTCTGTGAGGAGGTGGCGGAAGAGAGAGAATAGCAGAACACTGTATTTCATTTACTGAAGTGACATACAGTATCAGCTGTGTGCTGCCCACGAGTATAGAGTACAGGGTGCATGGAGTGGCACGGGTGGCCTGGAACAGAAACCATCAGGTCTAACCAGTAGTTGGGCGAACCGAACAACACCGCGAGCAGCAACTGGGGAACAGAAGCAAGCTACACTGATCCACTCTCCTCTGCCACTTTCTCTTTTCCCCTCCACTCCTCCTCCCCCGTCTTCTCCCCCCCACCCCTCCTCCACCCCCATGACTGTCCACACCCCACTGTTAGTCCAGACGTATGCGCCAGAAAAGTGGATGCCAGAGCCGCCATTTAAGCGGCCATATTCCGGGCAGTTATGGGCAATGGGACATGCCTAGGGGCACTTGATGCGCTCGTAACAGTAACATACGATGGCCCGCAGCCTCTGATGGCTTCCACAGCAGCTCAGCAATGCAGGTGAACGTTCCTGGTGGGCAGCCCAGAGGCACTATACACTACTAGCCGTGGTATCTCTGGGCAGACCTACACTTCAAGCCAGGCTCCAAAGCACCGGCCTCCGGCCTAGCGTCCCTGACTGACGTCTCTGGACACAAAAGCAGACAACGTCAGAGGTGGTGGTGGTGGTGGTGTATGTGTGTGTGTGTGTGTGTGTGTGTGTGTGTGTGTGTGTGTGTGTGTGTGTGTGTGTGTGTGTGTGTTTTGTGTGTGTGTATGTATGTATGTGTGTGTGTGTGTGTGTGTGTGTGTGTGTGTGTGTGTGTGTGTGTGTGTGTGTGTGTGTGTGTGTATGTGTGTGTGTTTTTGGGAGGGGGGTGGTGGCAGCTGATTCGCCACGTTGGCAAATCTTGTATTCACGCCCAGACAGTCTGAGCACGGAAAGCAGGCTAAAAATATCAAGGGAGGGGGGGAGAAGGAGGGGGGTATCAGCAATATTGAACGACTAAAGGTGTGTAATCTTCAGGCGGTGCAAAATGAGGGCTCGTGAAGGAGAGTTTATGATGTCTGGAGGAGAGAGACTCAATCTGCATAAGTAACCGTATTCCAATGCATTGAATTAGTATCGTCTGGCAAGATAAGCTGAGGGACACAGGCTTTGTGAAGACTCAAACAAGACAGGTCGCAGAAACCTGCCAGTTGGCTTCAAACTGCCTGACCGTTGTACACAGGCCTAAGACTTCAGACCACTGACTCTTACAGCCAGCCCGCTTCAAACAAATTGGCTGGAAATTTACTGTTGTTAAGACCAATTTTACAGCCAGCCTTTAAACCGCAAATTTTACATCCAGCCTAAAAACCGCTGACTAAGTTTACAACCAGCTTTCAAACCGCTAATCTTACAGCAAGCCTTCAAACCGCTGACCAATTTTACCACCAGCCTTCAAACTGCTGACTTATTTTACAGCAAGCCTTTAAAGCGCTACCAATTTTACAACCAGCCTTCAAACCGCGGACCAATTTTACAGCCAGCCTTCAAACCGGTACCCAATTTTACAGCCAGCCTTCAAACCGCTGACCAATTTTACAGCCAGCCTTCAAACCGCTGACTATCCAGCCTTCAAACCGCTGACTAATTCTGCAGCCAGCTTTCAAACCGCCGACTGCTGACCACTGACTGTTTCACAGCGGGTACAAATCGCAGACCGGCAGTCCCCTGAAGAACGCCGTTCCAACAGGCTAATGGGGTTAGAAGCCAGAAGTACTCGGGGCAGCAGGCGGTTTATGTGAGGTCAACAACCATCGGTCGCCCTGCGAGGTGGAAGCTGCAGGAGATGCTGCGGCAAATAGGTCGTGCTGCTGAACGGGCTGGTCAGCCTGTGCAAACCCTACACAACGAGCTGATCTGTGCAAACCCTACACAACGAGCTGATCTGTGCAAACCCTACACAACGGGCTGGTCAGCCTGTGCAAACCCTACACAACGGGCTGGTCAGCCTGTGCAAACCCTACACAACGGGCTGGTCAGCCTGTGCAAACCCTATACAACGAGCTGGTCTGTGCAAACCCTACACAACGAGCTGGTCAGCCTGTGCAAACCCTACACAACGAGCTGGTCAGCCTGTGCAAACCCTACACAACGAGCTGGTCTGTGCAAACCCTACACAACGAGCTGGTCTGTGCAAACCCTACACAACAAGCTGGTTAGTCTGTGCAAACCCTACACAACGAGCTGGTTAGTCTGTGCAAACCCTACACAACGAGCTGGTCTATGCAAACCCTACACATCGAGCTGGTCTGTGCAAACCCTACACAACGAGCTGGTCTGTGTAAACCCTACACAACGAGCTGGTCTGTGCAAACCCTACACAACGAGCTGGTCAGTCTGTGCAAACCCTACACAACGAGCTGGTCTATGCAAACCCTACACAACGAACTGGTTAGTCTGTGCAAACCCTACACAACGAGCTGGTATGTGCAAACCCTACACAACGAGCTGGTCTGTGCAAACCCTACACAACCGTTTTCAATCTCCGTCACCCGAGGTCATCTCCGTTGAGGGTCCTATTGATCACGCCTCAGACGCGCGACTTTAGTGTCCATTGTGATGGGAGCTGTTTCCAAGGAGAACTGATTGAGTTTGACCGCTGGGGTAGTTAAAGTCGCCAGAGTGCCTCTTGACTGGATGCATTCCTGGGCAAAATTACGGGAAATTGTTCAGCAGACGTCTGGTTTCAGCGTCGACGTCATTCCAGAACTGATTTCTCAAACTTTGTCTAATGCTGTTTCCTCCCACATCTCCGGTAACTTTCCCCAAAATTGGACTCCGTATTCAGATTCAGATTCTTTATTCACCAAGTCTTACAGCAAGGAAAGTGTCTTGACTCACCTCTTCGTTCCAGGCATTTTCCCTACAAAGAATCAATTCTTGAGATCGTCAGTGAACTTCCACAAAAAGAAGACTTTTGTGAAACGATGAGACCACAGACTCCTGTTCACAATCAATAGTTTCAGATGGCACTGACAGTATGTATAAAGTATGTTCTTGTCTACAGAATACCCACATTAGCTAATCAACTGCAGCAGCAGCAGCAGCAGCAGCGGTGCTGACGACTGCAGGAAGGGCTGTGGATGTCCCTGGTGGTAATGGGAACAACAGGCAGCAGCAGATGCAGCAGCAACAACAGCAGCAGCATCACCGACGTCTGCAGGAAGGGCTGTGGATGTCCCTTGTGGTAATAGGAACAACAGGCAGCAGCAGCTGCAGCAGAAGCAGCATCGCCGACGACGGCAGGACTGAAGGGTTGCGGGTGTCGCTGGTGCTAATGGGAACAACAGGCAGGAGCTACAGCGACGGCTTGGAGTGCTGGGCGTCCTGGGTGGGAGTCACAGCGAGTAACCATAGGCCACGCTGGAGGAGCTGGCTGGGGCCCGGAATGAGGTCAGAGCCGATTAGGGCTGAAGGCCAGGTAATGAGCCACTGGCAGGGTGGTGGAGGGGGGGGGGGGAGAGGGGGTGGCCTTGAGCGTCGTTGCCATTGTGTCTGCTTCATTCACTGTATTGTGCTGCTCCTCAGCGGTCTACCCCTTCCTCCTCCTCCTCCTCCTATCCACCCTCCCTCTCTTCAGTGTTCCCCACAACTCTCTCCCCCTTCCCCTGCCATCTCTTTTCATGCACACTCTGATACATTGCTACGTGTATAGACACGGCTTTTCCTCTTCTTCTCCTCGTAAATGCTTGTTTCTCTGTCATTTCCAGAGTCATCTCTCTCATTCTCCCTCGCCCTCTCTTTTAACCCCCCTCCCACCTCCCCGCCCACTCTATCTCTCCCTCCCTCTGCAGACCTATCCAGTGACGCGGGACCCGAGCACCGGGTAACCGGGTCGAGACTAAAGCGGGCCGAGTGTGAAGGGCTAAAGCCAGTCGGATAATTGGCCATTTAGTGATCAGCCATTGTGCCTGGGTGACTGCTGTCTGGATGACGGCGCATGGATAACCCCTTATTACCTTTTGCCTCCCCCTTGTCTGCCTATAATTTCAAAGGTCTGAAATTCAGTCTAAGCGGGGTGAAGAGAAAAGACTATAGACATGTACGCATGCACCACCACCGTCTCTGGCCGCTGGGCAGCGTCTACGCTATCCCCAGCGCTACATTGTAACACAGCCGTAGCAGCTGTATGAATAGTACCATCACCAATCACCAATTGTCATCATCACCACCACCAGCTGTCACCACCACCACTCACTTCCGGTCCATGATTCTGCTTCTGTCGCCAGCGGCCCAGGTCTGAATCAGCGCCGCCATTAATTTGACGGTTAAAATCCTGGACGGGTAAATGCAAGTCCATGGTTAAAATCTAGCACAGGGTGAAGCAGACTGGAAGAGGAAAGACAAGAGGGGGGAAGTGGGGGGGGGGGGGGGGGCAGCTCCCCCTAGTCTGTTAACAGTGTTGGAAGAGTAGCTTGGAAACTGTAAGTGATGGAAGTTCTGGCTCTATTTAATGTGCTAACCATTGTCTCTTTGTTGGCTTGTTTTGCTGCTCGTGTTACCAGAGTTGACGTGGTGGTTCGGTCGGTGCTAGCATTAACAGTAATTCTGGCGTGGCTGTACCGGTGATCCTTCCTCTATTGGCGTTGCTGCCCTCAATGCCACGTACACAAATTTCTGTCTGATGACGTGACTGAGGACACTCTATTGGTCTTTCTGCTCGTTATATGATGTTGATGATGATGATGATGATGATGACGAGATATCAAATTTTATAGGGCGTGATTCAATTAACTCGAATGATCAGTGCGCAAGTTAGCAGAATTTAAAAACGTTGCTGGTTCTGTTGACGAAACGATGGTGTTGCTGCCGACAGTACCCAAAACTTGTCTCATGGTGTAGCTAATTCACCAATTATTACATTATTAGCGTTACCAAAGCCAGGTGGGAAATGACCTTCTTCAGCCTCACTCAGTGCTACAGTATCATCAAACCTGCCTGTAGGCTGAGCTGTGCTGTAACTGATGATTCGGTACTGGAGCTGCTGCTGCTGATGATGCTGCCAGCAACCCTGAAAGGATGTAAGCGATGACACGGTATTGGTGTTGCTGTTCGTAACCGATGCGTCACGTCGGCGATGCGCCCGGACGCTGATGTCTCTGGCTGTGCCGCCGCCACAACTCCACAGCCCCACCAACAGCAGAAAGAGAGTGGCGGGGCTGACTGATATAGAGAGAGAGAGAGAGAGAGAGAGAGAGAGAGAGAGAGAGAGAGAGAGAGAGAGAGAGAGAGAGAGAGAGAGAGAGAGAGAGAGAGAGAGAGAGAGACACAGACAGACAGACAGACAGACAGACAGACAGACAGACAGACAGACACAGAGAGAGGGAGAGATAGATATATAGACAGATAGATAGATATAGAGATATATAACGTCTCTTGACCTCGCAGCAGCTGCCCAAGCACCTGTCTTATCCGAGGTGGCAGTAACTCTGTCAAGGAACATGTGTTTTATATCCCCAGCTTCCAGCGGCTAATTGACCGTAGCCGGCGCCAAGAGGCCATTTTGTCTGTGACTTCCCACACTAATCGTCTACCGAGCAACCACTATGGCTTCCTTTTTGCAACCGGACGTAACATCTATCTAGAAACCGACACATTTTTACCTAGCGGCCGATACGTTCAAGTTCAATGTTGCTTTACGTCCACGGAAACCATGAGGACTATTAGGGACGGGGAGCCCAGGACGGCCACCTAGACTTTCACACAGCTCCTGTATATATCCTCAGCTAGAGACCCATACGTCTGCTGCCTGTCCGTCGTGATGCCTGTGACTGATCGCAACGTATTCGCTGTTATGCTTGTTAGAGACCGCAGTCTCTCGCACTGTCTTCTTAGCGACGGATCATCACCTCGACGTCCTCACAAACAGAACGGACCACCACCTCGCCCTCCTTACAGACAGAAGAGACCACCACCTCGCCCTTATTACAGACAGAACAGACCACCGCCTCGCCCTCCTTACAGACAGAACGGACCACCACCTCGCCCTCCTTACAGACAGAACGGACCACCACCTCGCCCTTGTTACAGACAGAACAGACCACCACCTCGCCCTTGTTACAGACAGAATGGACCACCACCTCGCCCTTGTTACAGACAGAACGGACCACCACCTCGCCCTTGTTACAGACAGAACGGACCACCACCTCGCCCTTGTTACTGACAGAACAGACCACCACATC
This sequence comes from Alviniconcha strummeri, assembly GCA_963584105.1. Lineage (NCBI taxonomy): Eukaryota > Metazoa > Mollusca > Gastropoda > Provannidae > Alviniconcha > Alviniconcha strummeri. The sequence goes on along the minus strand of CAUZXP010000505.1, from coordinate 3,813 downwards.
GCCCTCCTTACAGACAGAACGGACCACCATCTCGCCCCCCTTTGACAGAACAGACCACCACCTCGGCCTCCTTACATACAGAACGGACCACCATCCTGCCCTCCTTAGAGACAGAACAGACCACTACCTCGCCCTCCTTACAGACAGAACAGACCAACATCCGCCCTCTTTAGGGACAAAACAGACCAACACTTTGCCCTTCTCACAGACAGAACAGACCACCATCTCGCCCTCCTTACAGACAGAACGGACCAACGCCCCACCACTCTCACAGGTAAATTAGACCACCACCTCGCTTTCCTTACAGACAGAAGAGACCACCACCCCGCCCTCCTCAGTCACAGACAGAACGGACCAACACCCCACTATCTTCACTGACAGAATAGACCACCACTTCGCTTTCCTTACAGACAAGAGACCGCCATTCCGCCCTCCTCAGTCACAGACAGAACGGACCAACACCTATAGCTCCAGGCCTCACAGACAGAAGGGACCACCACCTCGCTATGCTCGGGCCCACCGGCCAAGCAGACACACGCGGGAGATCGACGGAGCTCTGCTTGTAGCGGAGGATCAAGCTGGTGGGCCCGACAACTGCGTCTTTCGCCGGAAGCTGGGGGGGATTGGCAGAGACAAAGCGCGGGGCTTTCGCTGTCTACACCGCCACAGTAGCGGGCCAGGCCGTGCAAACAGGCAGTTCCAGACTCAGTCGCGCTCTGTCTGTCTGTCTGTCTGTCTTCTCTCTCTCCCTCTCTCTCTCTCTCTCTCTCTCTCTGCCCTGGCTCCGGCTGATCTGCTTTACCTGGTCTTACCTGAGGCGCTACGGGGCCGGGGTCTGCTTTTGCAATCCAGGTGCTTTTGCTTAGCTAGCGGCAAGGAACCGTGGGGGCCGGTGGTGGAGGTGGGGGTTAGGGGTGGGGGTGGGGGGGAGATGGGGCTGGGGGGAGGTTTGGGGAGATGGCACCCCTTCCTGATCGGCGCTGGCTCAGACAGCGCAAAACAATCACTCACTCCGACAATTGCACCCAGGTGACTTGTGCACACCTGGGCTTTGGCTGCAACCTCGGCTAGCCGCCGTGTGCGATCCGAGGACTGGGATGGGGGGTGGGGGGGAATTGTAGTGGTGGCCCAGCGGCAGCAGGTTCCTCAGTCTGACATCATCATTCTCAATCTCTCATTCCTCTGTCCGATCTATGTGAGTGAGTTGTTGCTTTACGTCCACAGAAATCGTAGGCTTATTAAGAACGGGAGCCCAGGACGACCACCCCCGACTTTCACACAGCTCCTGAACTCTGCCGACCTACGGTATACTTCACGGGACGGATGTGCATCGAAGCCAGTGGCCGATCAGTCAAACAAACAGAAACAAAAACACCCCCACACAATGTTTATCTTACGATTCTGTCGTGTGATGTGAAAGACCCAGGCAGGCCCTGAGCGCTTGTCAATAGAGAATTAATATCACGTGTGGCGTTTGTCCATTGTTATTGACTTCCTTTGATTGCTGATGTTGTGATTTGGGTAGCACAGTGGGCATGCATTCTGGACTCTCCTCTACTACTTCTTATGTTTCTTTCTTTTTTCTTTTCTTTCTTTGTCGTTGTTTTTGTTTTGTTTCTTTTCGCCAGATTCGTGTGCAGCAAACCCAAGAAGCTGCCCAACGTATACATATGGATCTTCACTTGACCAGCTCAGAGGAAATCTGATTTAGTTTTGCCGGGGCAGGTCTCGCGAAAATGACACCACTGACGGGATATTTTTGAACATCAACTGCCGAAGGATCTTTTACGTTTGACAGAGTTCTTCGCAAGCCATCATGCAACACGGCGGAAGATGGATTTCAGTAGCCTGCTTCTTGACAATGCCCATCATCTTACGGACGTTTTGTTTTTATGTGCAATGCCACAACTGACTGCCGACCGAACTTGCCTGCGGAGGTGTGTGGCAGCAGTAAAAGATCCACACACCTGGGGAGGAGGGTGTGTGGGGGGCGGGGTGTGTGTGTGTGTGTGTGTGTGTGTGTGGGGGGGGGGTATTGTGGGAGGGAGACGGGAGGGAAGGGAAGGGAAAGGAACCTGCTGCCATTTCGCCGCGTCAGTGCTAAGCTAAGGTCGGTGAAGTGTTTGACTAACCACCGGGGGGAATCGGCCGACCAAAAGGATAAACGCTTCATAATCAACCGTACCGCGCCAACCAACCACCCCACAGGCGTGACAGAACCTCTGCTCTACAGATCATCATTGCCGCCAAACCCGCAAACACGTTTCTATTACGTTGTTGTTCTGGAGGCAGACTTCTTTCTCTCCCTTCTACTTCTACACACACTCAGTCTCTTCTCGAAATGGTAATGTATGTATATTATTACTCACAGCCTGTCTTGTAAATCCTGGCTGGGCTTTGAAGTGGCAAAGCGGCTGTTCCTTTTATTAGACATGATGTAAGACGATTTCGATATTTGTTTTTTCTTTCGTTTTTTCTGCCAACCAGGCCTAGTATTCAGCCGGTCAGTATTCTTTTCGTACATGCCTGACCGTCTATCCTAAAACGTCCCAATGTAGTAATATATATATATGTGTGTGTGTGTGTGTGTGTGTGTGTGTGTGTGTGTGTGTGTGTGTGTGTGTGTGTGTGTGTGTGTGTGAGTATGTGTGTGTGTGTGTGTGTGTGTGCGTGTGTGTGTGTGTGTGTGTGTGTGTGTGTGTGTGTGTGTGTGTGTGTGTGTGTGTGTGTGTGTGCTGTGTATGTGTGTGTGTGTGTACACTGATCTCAGTGAAGAGCTGAAAAGTATAGTTTACTGCGGGGAAGCCGGGTGTCCGCGAACGAGGCCACTGTTCACACTGAGTGTAGACCGTGTAGTCGTGTCCCAGATCTTCCGAGTCCATTTTGTGGATTGCTTACGTGACATTTAACGCTGAGTCAATCGTGACTCAGGTGCTGTCAGGGCGAGGAGCTACAAGCACAGCCCAGTCACTGCGGGGCATGACACAGAAGAAGAAAACAAAAAACAAAAAAGAAATAATAAGAGAGAGAGAGAGTAGAAACACTGCAACCAAATGAACCGGCAAGGCAGAAATGAGACAGGTAGTTTCTGACAACAGGAAAAGCATGAAAAACTACTGGTCCAGAATTTACCCCCCCCCAACTCCCCCCCCCCACACACACACACCACCACCACCACCACCTCCAACAACAACCACAATAACAACAACAAAAACAATGGTGCAACAAAGAAACAACAAAAGACACGAAAACAACAACAACAACAACAACAAAACTAACCCAGACCAAACAAGCAAAAAACAAACAACAACAACAAAAACAACAAAACAACAACAACAAAAAACAAACAAAAACACACACACACACACACACACACACACACACACACACACACACACACACACACACACACACACACACACAAAAAAAGTCTAACCTCTGATAGCTACGTGTCTACAACCGCGACTGACTCTCAGTACGGGCAATAGCCGGGGGTAAATCTTTGGTACAGGGGACCTTACCGTGGCTCTGCACGCACGGACACCCACGGAACCCTACTGCGAAGCAAAGTCTTCAGAGAGATCCACTAAGTCGGAAAGCTTCAGCGGGGAAGGTCTTCGCTCAGTGCTGTCGGCTGCAACAAATCCCTTTCGGCAGTTTGACGCGGCCACTTGCGATCGTTTATTGTAGTCGTTAGTTTTCACAAACGTCAGTCAGTAAGGAGAAGCGCGCATGGCGCCGAATATTCATACACCTCTACCTCTGCCTGATCACGTCTTGAGACGAAGCAGTCGTTGGACCAGGATGGCAAGA
>CAUZXP010000504.1:0-10000 GCA_963584105.1 Alviniconcha strummeri | reverse complement strand
TGCCGGCTCCAACAGACGACGAATCGAGTGTTTCGGTCCTAATCTAATTCTCTCTAATCTGTCCCCTGCTGCATGCGGAGACGATTTCAAGCAGCCGAGTGTTGCAGATCTTGAGTTTCGTCCTCTGTTAATTTGACTGCCGATGTCTTGCTTCCTCTTCTTGTCCGTCACTTAAAATGGACACGCCGGTTTCAGTGCACCGAGGCCTCCAGTCCTATTCTTGTCCGTCACTTAAAATGGACACGCCGGTTTCACTGCACCAAGGCTGCTTGGCACTGTTGTATAGTGTACGCAGAACTTGCGTCGAGACGGCAGCAGCTTCTCATGGCACGAGCCAAGTAACAAACGAAACGTTTTGCAACCACCTTGGTGGACATTCAGAACACGCTGTGTATGCAGTCATTCACTCCGAGTCGCATACGACTAGAACGCAATGGGTCTGCTCGGAAGCGGAGAACAGCGCTATAATAGCGACTGTGAGGCGCTTAGGGCTTATCTCGAGATGAGGCAATCGACAAGTGTTCATATAAATAAATAAAAGTGTAACTTAGTAACTACTAAGCGGTGTGGACTGATCTGGGGATATGCGTACCTTGGTCCCCACAGACTCGCATAAAAGGAAACTTCGTTTTACAATATGTATCAGAATTCAGGAGCTGTGTGGAAGTCACTGGAGGTGGCCGTCATGGGCTCCCCGTCCCTAGTAAGGTCTCTGTGGTCGTAAAGCAACATTGAACTTGAACTATATGTATATTTAGTAGGCTATTATTTGTAATTTCTGCATTCGAAAGGCAATTTTCTATGCTGTTCATAAGAAATACAGATTCTGTACATTTCTTTCCAGGCTGTCCAAAAGCTTTCTCGCCACGTGAGTCTCCGTCGGCCAGCCCTGACGTCTGAGGTTGTCGTGTGGTCGGCATGTTGCAGCAGACGAGCTGTCGTCGCCCTGCCCCGAAGTCTTACACGGGCAGAATCTGGAACAGAACGAGGCCCAGAGCGCTCGTACAGAATCAACACACAAGGGAGTTAATCAGCGCTCGAAGAACGTCACACAAACACAACAACAAAGACCTGTGTAACTCACCTGGCATGCGTGTAACTACAAGGTACATAAACTCCACCAGAGTTACAGCCTCAAAACCACATCAAAGACCTGAGTCGCCTACGGTAACTTTCACATGGCATGCGAGTAAATACAAGGTACATAAACTCCACCAGAGGTATATCCTGAAAACAACAACAAAGACCTGAGTCACACGTGATCACTTTCACCTGGCATGCGAGTAAATACAAGGTACATAAACTCCACCAGAGGTACATCCTCAAAAAGAAAAAAAAGAAGAAGAAAAAAAAAGAAGAAAAAAAAAGGTTTCCTCCTAGTGGCATATATACCCTCCATTTCAGGCACACTCGGCGACACAGTGGATTTGTGCTGTTATATCTTGAGCCAGTTTCGAGATCAAAGGACTATGTCCGGTCTTGAATAAAAATTGGTTCTGTCTTACGCCTGTGCACACCTGGGTCGCCGAGTGTGCCAGAAATGGAGGGTATATCTGCCACTTGGAGGATTGGGAGGGGGCAAGAGTTCAGGAGCTGTGTGGAAGTTGAGGTGGCCGTCCTGGGCTTTCCGTCCTAACGAGCCTTACGGTTTCTGTGGACGTAAAGCAACATTGAAACATGCTTCGGCATTGGTCACAGTTTGTCCCTAATATGTCAACCGACTTCCGACTATATGAAGCTCTACATCATTGAGGATTAAAAAAAAAAAAAAAAAAAATTGAGGATGTATCTCTGGTGGAGTTTATGTACCTTGTGTTTACTCGCATGCTAGGTGAAAGTTACCGTAGGTGGCTCTGGGCTTTGTTGTGTTTGTGTGACGTATTTCGAGCGCTAATTATCTCCCTTGTGTGTTGATTCTACACGGGCAGAGTTCTGGTTAATTAACCAAACGTGAACTAAGTCAAGAGGTCTCAAACGAGGATGACTGTTGGCGTTTTAAAACAAGATCCAGACACACAAAAAGTTAAAAGGAACGCTAACTTGATATGATAATACATATCAGTCATAATTACTGCGGTATGACAATAAAAAACGTGCGAATTATCGGGGTAAGCCCCCTTTTCAAGCAACAAAACAACAGTTAAACGGTGAAAAAAGAAACTGTATTTATCCGGTTTCAGTTGTGTGTTTCGAGTGTTTGGAAGAATGTTGTACATTTTCATTTTTCACTGTTTGACTGTTGTCTGCCGTTCGAAAAAAGGGCTTACCCCGTAAATTTGCACAGTTTGCATTGTGTTAAATTAACGTTAGTCAGGCGTTGGTTAACTTTAACTTAACATTAACTCTTGAAACCATGCACATTTAAAGAATGTGCAAGCGGTAACGGCCCGTGCGGATCTGGCGCTCCAAGCACCCATTATTATTAATAACATTATTATTATTAAGAGGTGCTGGTTCAAACAGTTTCGGCATGCGCGGGCCAGCCTGAAAAGAGCCACCTGCTCTAATACTGACAGTAGGTGGCAGGGGTTGGATCTGTTGTAGTGTGGACGCTGTTGCAGACACTTGCTGCGTTGCCTTGCCTTGGTCTCGGCTTCTTTGGAGATTGTTGACTTGTCAGTCCTTCCCCTGCTCTTTGGCTGCGCCTTCCATTGCAACAGTGTCCGCAGCACTCTCACTGGGTCTGGGTCTGGGGCAAACTCCAAACACTGGTTTACGACATCCTTCCTTTGGAGGAAGGTGCCGGAAAGCGGTGCTCGGAGTGTGGGTCTGGGGCAAACTCCAAACGCTGGTGTACGACATCCTTCCTTTGGAGGAAGGTGCCAGAAAGCTGTGCTCGGAGTGTGGGTCTGGGGCAAACTCCAAGCACTAGTTTATGACCATCTTTGGTTTACGACATCCTTCCTCCAAGGAGAAATGTGCCAGAAAGCGATGTCAGGAGTGTGAGTGAGTGAGTGAGTGAGTGAGTGAGTGAGTGAGTGAGTGAGTGAGTGAGTGAGTGAGTGTGTGTGTGTGTGTGTGTGTGTGTGTGTGTGTGTGTGTGTGTGTGTGTGTGTGTGTGTGTGTGTGTGTGTGTGTGTGTGTGTGTGTGTGTGTGTGTGTGTGTGTGTGTGTGTGTGTGAAGGGACAGGATAATAATAAAGATCACTACACTTGTGCTATTACATATCAATTATTTTGATGTGCATGATACTGTCTTATTTACAGCACATTTTCAGAAGTAATATTTATTCTATTTAATAATGCTTGTGGTATTAATCTTGCCTGTATGTTGTTGCCCACTCTTACACTGTGAATCTCCTATACATGTACATTTCTGTTTGTTTGTTCGTTTGTTATCCATGTGTGGCACTCACGATTTCCTCTAAATGGAATAAAGACTGAAGTACTTGATTTGCTTTGACTTGATTCGTTGCCAAGTACGTTGCAAAGAATAGGTAGCCACTGCAAGACGACAGACAGTGTGACACACGCACACTCTTCAGGTACAGTGGATTTTTACCGCAAAAGGCGAACAGTTGAGTGGAAAATCCAGACAAATATGTGCCAATGCCCCACATGAATCTTCAGATCAGTGTCCATCTTCGAAGATCAGCCATGTTCTGTGACGCTGTCCCGGATATGCGCGAATTTCGGGAAACAGCCTAGCAGACAGAATGGCGCGGAAAAGCAACCACTAGAAACGGTTGGCGTCTGGGAAGATCTGAAATATTGAGAAACTTGAGCCAATATAATTATGCGGGCACAAAGTCAAGGACATCGCACCATCGGTTCCCTGAAAGATTACTGAGAGACTTAAAAAAAGACAGTTTTCCATGATTTTCGTTGTAAGGACGGAAATGGGCCCATTGTCATTGAAATAAAGATTGAAATTGTTTCCAGGTCAACATCGGGATAATGTTGAGGAGAGGAATAACAGAGCGCATATAGGTTTTCCCGAGCACGTAGACACAAGTTCATTCTCCAATCTTCAGACAATGTATCAGTACCCTCCTTGCATCTTAATCAGCGACTGAATAAGTAAAGGAACAAGGTCAAAAACTGATACACTCTAAACTTAAGGATGGCCCTGTGGAGGTGTAATGCTGAGAGATTTTAAAGGGAAACCAGACTAAAGAAATATCTCATGCACACACACACACACACACACACACACACACACACACACACACACACACACACACACACACACACACACACACACACACACATATATATATACACGCGCACCCCCCCCCACACACACACACACATACGCACACACGCACACACACATACATACACACACACACACACACATATGCACACACGCACACACACACACACACACACACACACACACACACACACACACACACACACACACACACACACACACACACACACACACACACACACACACACACACACTCTCTCTCTCTCTTTCTCTCTCTCTTTAGAAATCAATGCTATCGTAGATTTTCTCTTTAGCTCACGGAGGGGTCCAGAATATAGCTTTGCTTGAATCGGCTGCTGCCGGGAATGCCTGCCCTCCTAATGCATGTCTTCCTGGGTCATTCAGCTTGATCTGTGTCTGTCCTCATTCAACTTAAAGTGACGTGTGTCAGAAGCGATACATAGATAACTGGTTTTTAAGTGTTATGACAGAGACTCAGGCGTATAATGTAATCAACAACAACAAAGGCAACAAAAAATGCAAGTGTGTGTGTGTGTGTGTGTGTGTGTGTGTGTGTGTGTGTGTGTGTGTGTGTGTGTGTGTGTGTGTGTGCGTGCGTGCGCGCGTGTATGTGGCATCAGAATGTCGAGTAAAACAAGCAAAGTGGTCAACAGGCAAAGTGGTCTGACGACTGGCTAGAGGCATCAGAATGTCGAGTAAAAAAAAAGAGGCTTTTTTTTTTCTTCATTTAAAAAAAAAGGGGGGTGGGGAGGTTGCAAGCGATCAGTGCAAAAGAAACAATTCGTTAGAGTGAACAATGCTCACTCCTCGGTCAAAAGCAGCGAAAAACAATGGAAGCTATAATATCTATCCCGATACACGCAGATACAACCGATGACGGAAAAAGCTGAACTGAAACGGCACTAGTGATTCAATTTGCCCTCATCACCCCCCCCCCCCCTCTCCTCCAGACTACTAAATCCAATTTGATGAAAGCGGTGTTTGATGAACTAATTTGCACGCAAACTCGTTAACAAACACGTGCTATTAAGGACATTAACTGCACCTCCATCAGTAGAGAAGACAAGGGGTCAGTCATCGGCCCCCTTCCCTCCCTCATCCCCTAGCCGTCACGCCCCCCACACCCTCTCCTCCCGCCCACCATCCCATCCTCCATCTGTCCTCCCCCCCCCCCCTTCCTTCCTTCCCTACCCTCTGTCAGCTTCAACACCAGTCCCCACATCTCGCGTGCCCTGGCGGCCACTTAATCGCTGTGTTTGAGAGACTTCGATTTCCTGCCGACAACCGAGCGACCAATAGGAGCGAGGGACAGAGCAAGTGAATTATGCGCCATAAAAGCTTATTTTCCATTGCCCGGGATGTTGGGTGCAGGGACGACGGGGGCCACAAAAAAGGGCGGTGCCGAATCAGTCGCGGAAATCGATGCGGCAGCACGGCGCATGCTCGCACGTGAAGCTAGCCGCCGGGAGTTTTGGCGCGTGCGGCTTCTTGGCCTCGCTTTGATAAAATATGTGTAATTGCAATGGTTGACGACTGGCTGGGCCGAGAATCGAGGGAATTGTCGCCAACACTTGACGAGCTAATCGTTTCACGCCGCGCAATCACACACTCACTCGCGGAGGGGACTCGTCCGCATTTTTCCGGAAAAGGGAAAGGGTTGCTGCGCTGCTCAGCGGCGTGCAGATTGTCCTCAGTCAGTGATCCCTGCTCTAAATGATAGGGCGCACGTGCTGACTCTTCTCTTCCTTTTTTTGACGGGTTAGGTGCTGAAGATTCTTGCAAAGCTCTACGTCATGCATGGACAATTATAAAGCAACTACTGATAATATTCATTCCTAGTGTTCTACGGTATAGAAATTCCAGGATGAGTTCTGCGCAGTTTCCACCACTGGATTGCCTGCAATGTGCGGTCCACGCCCAAGCAATGGATACTGCACTCCAGCAACTTTAAAAAAAGAAGAAGAAAAAAAGGAAAAAGAAGGTACGCTTCTTGGTGTTACTAAATGAGAGTCACAAAGAGTCGTGTCTGTGATGCGTATGAAAGTGTTATCAGCGCATCAATAGCTTTGTCCCTAATATGCTTTTTAGCACCTGAGGACATTAAGCAGGATGGAATGTATGCATCAACAGCTATTCTTCTTCACTCACCAGAGCCCGAGGCGTCTCCACCTGTTCACCACTATCCGACCGCCCGTTCTGTGACTTAATTCTGTGCTTGCAACTCGTCGTTCTCGCTCAGTCCTTGCAGACTTTGCCTGTTGACCACTTTGCTTGTTGCCGTAACTGACGCCGTTCTCGCTGAGTCCTTTTGGACTTTGTCTGCTGATCATCTTGCTCACTGGCGTTATTGACGTCGTCCTCGCTGAGTCCTTTCAGACTTTGCCTGTTGACCATCTTGCTCGGTGTCGTTATTAAAGTCGTTCTCGATCAGTCCTTTCATATTTCGCCTGTTGACCATCTCGCTCATTGTCGTTGTTGACCTCGTTCCCGCTCAGTCCTTCTAGACTTTGCCTGTTGATCATCTTGCTCGGTGTCGTTATTAACGTCGTTCTCGATCAGTCCTTTCATATTTCGCCTGTTGACCGTCTTGCTCGGTGTCGTTCTCCATCAGTCCTTTGATAGTTTGCCTGTTGACCATCTTGCTCGGTGTCGTTACTGACGCCGTTCTCGCTGAGCCCTTTTCTACTTTGCCTGTTGACCATCTTGCACATTATCGTTACTGACGTCGTTCTCGCTCAGTCCTTGCAGACTTTGCCTGTTGACCACTTTGCTTGTTGTCGTTACTGACGCTGTTCTCGCTGAGTCCTTTCAGGCTTTGCCTGTTGGCCATCTTGGTCGGTGTCGTTACTGACGTCGTTCTCGCTGAGTCTTTTTGGACTTTGCCTGTTGACCATCTTGCTCGGTGTCGTTATTGACCTCGTTCTCGCTCAGTCCTTGCAGACTTTGCCTGTTGACCACTTTGCTTGTTGTCGTTACTGACGCTGTTCTCGCTGAGTCCTTTCAGACTTTGCCTGTTGATCATCTTGCTAGATGTCGTTATTGACGTCGTTCTCGATCAGTCCTTCCATATTTTGCCTGTTGACCATCTTGCGATTTATCGTTATTGGCGTCGTTCTCGCTCAGTCCTTTCAGACTCACACCACATCGCCAATGTCCAGACTCGCTGCTCTACTTCAGAGGACGTTCGCCTGTATCTGTAGAAACGTTAGCTGTCTGACTTAGCGTTGAGAGCCAGCTATTTACTTACTTCAGATGATGTAGAAACCTTAGCTGCCTGACTGAGCGTTGAGAGCCAGCTGTTTACTTACTTCTGATGATGTAGAAACCTTAGCTGTCTGACTGAGCGTTGAGAGCCAGCTGTTTACTTACTTCTGATGATGTAGAAACCTTAGCTGTCTGACTGAGCGTTGAGAGCCAGCTGTTTACTTACTTCTGATGATGCCCAGGCAGTAACCTGTAGAAACCGTAGCTGAATAACTGAGCGTTAACATCCAGCCTTTTACTTGTTCAGATGATGCCCAGCTGTGACAAGTTTAAATATATATAAAAATTGACCAGCATCCAAAAGCTTTGCTTTCTGTTTTATTATTGAAGAAAAGGAAAAAATATTCTTCTGTTGAATTTTTGGGGGCGAAAAGGGGTATTTGTTTTAAGTCGATGCTGAAAATAGAATAACGTATTTTCTCGTTTAACACATTTGGCTATATACAGTCCATGCTATGCTTTTCTAACGGAGTAAACGCAGATACAGCAAAAGTGAAGAAACCATCGTTTGGGCATTATCCAGTTCAGAGAGTCCACTACCGTATAGCCTATAACAGAAAAACAGAATTCAAAACTTATGAAAGGATGTCAGAACGTATATGCACAAGACCTTATAACAATTTTCATGTCTGGATCGTTTATATTCTTGAATTATATTTTCATTGTCTCACTATCATAACAGAAGCATCTGCAAATTAAGAAAAAAATCTGTGCTCACTTGCGATTTATCATATTTGCTTCTGGCAACGGCATTTGCATAATAGGCCAATAAAACAGCACGATCGTTTGATTGTTTTTTTGGTTTTTATTATGCTTGATCGCATTATTATTGCATGACGATACAAAATCGCATCACTCTGGGACAAAAACCGACTGTGTGAATCACCGCTCTGATACAACACGCACGCTTTAATGGGCCGTGAAAACCAATTATTCTTTAATGGTATGGATCGGATTCACCCGCCATCGCATAAAATCAGACCTTCAAAAATACCGTAGGCTGAATTTCACGTATGCAAACAGACCCCTTTTGTTTTCATTTTTAGGTGCTTGTCGAGTTGCTCGTGGATCTTCCCAGCCTTCTTGGCTGTTGTGGAAGACATCAGACAGGCCCCAGAACATTGTGACGGAGTTGTAGCGGGTAACAGCAGCAGCAGCAGCAACAACAACAATAATAGACGGTTGCTATGAATAAAGCCGAGGCTTCAGAACCTCCCCACCCGGAGGACCTGAGCGTCAAGGACAACAAGAGCACGAGCACAAACCACAACCAGCCCTCGCAAAACTCCTCACTGGACATAGCTTTGGCTCAGCCTCGTAAGAAAACAGCCTTCTCCATCCGAGACCTGCTAGGACTTCAACAACAACAACAACAACAACAACAACAACAACAACAACAACAACACCAGCAGCAGCAACAGCAGCATAACCACCAGCACCAGCACCACCAGCAGCAGCATCAACAGCAGCAGCACCAGCAGCAGCAGCACCACCATCAACAGCATCAGCGTGACAAGCAGGACCGAGAAGTTGTCTCTCTATCGTCCAGACTTCCCGAAGGACACAGCAGCGGGCTGGCAGCGAAGAGCAGGCTGCTCAACCCCTGACAGGGGACGGGTTCTTCGGAGCCCCTGGGGTTCGGGTTCCCGGGTTCCGGTACCGGGCAGACCTCGGGGGCTACCACCCGCACTGGAGAGGCCCGCTGATCGACTCGCTGTCCACTTCCGGTCAGACCATCCTCAACTTCAACATCTTCTCGGCCGCCTCTGCTCACTGCGACGTTTTCAAAACAGGTAGGTCTCGCATGCCTTTTTGTCCCCGTTTGCTTTCTTCTGCGTTTTAATAGTCCCTAGTAGCCCTAATGTAACCCTTTGTAACTAACTAACTAACTAACTTACTCACTCACTCACTCACTCACTCACTCACTCACTCACTCACTCACTCACTCACTCACTCACTCACTCACTCACTCACTCACTCACTCACTCACTCACTCACTCACTCACTCACTCATTAGGCCCATAGCTGGAAACACGGCCCATAGCCTTAAACCTGGCCGTAAGGCTGTATGTACTCTTACAGATGCAACAGCACTGCTATTCCTTTTTTCTTTCTCTCCATTTTTGTCAGTGTAGACGCGCGCGCGCGCGTGTATGTGCGTGCGTGCGTGCGTGCGTGCGTGCGTGTGTGTGCGTGTGTGTGTGTGCGTGCGTGCGTGCGTGCGTGCGTGCGCGCGCGCGCGCGCGCATGTGTGTGTGTGTGTGTGTGTGTGTGTGTGTGTGTGTGTGTGTGTGTGTGTGTGTGTGTGTGTGTGTGTGTTTCTTCTTCTGATTAAATCATATGATGAAGTACTGCGCTCTACGTCAATGTTCAGTGTCAGCGATAATGAAATGACTTCAGTTATTTCTCTGAGTCTCCCTTTTTTTTTTTACTTGTAGATTTTAAATAAGATTTATTGTGTCTGAAAACATCCCTCCCCTCCACCCCAACCCCCACCCCTCGACCACCTCTTGCTCTTCTCTCGGTGTTGAAAACACCAGTTAATAAACAAGTGTTCTT
>CAUZXP010000503.1:7500-17765 GCA_963584105.1 Alviniconcha strummeri | reverse complement strand
AACAAAACAACATCCAACCTAATATAAAGCGTATCAATTAACAGGCAGCCGTACTAGATCTGGTTCAGAAAAAACCCAACCTGTAATGTTTACTTAGCCGAGCGACAGCTGTTTCAAGCTGTCGGGCCGCGCCTTCAGCTTTCAGCTCAGAAGGACGCCAGGCATGTCCGTGTATAAATCACCATGACGTGTGCCCGTCATTGACCTGCTGGTGACGACACAGCTACCCACTAGTGCGGAAAACCATGCCGGTACAGAACCGGTAGTCAAAAATTCATACCGGTACAAAACAAACAAATAACAACAACAACAACAAAATAACAACAAACAAACAAACAACAACAACAACAACAAAAGTATTCAAATTCAGTAACTTTGTTACTTATGATACTGGTAATCAGTCGATGTTTTATTTTATGTCTGTTCACTGCAAGGTGATATTAGACACTCTTATAGAAGTTATACACAGACACAGACAGACAGACAGACAGACAGACAGACAGACAGACAGACAGACAGACAGACAGACAGACACACACACACACACACACACACACACACACACACACACACACACACACACACACACACACACTAACAAACAACAACAACAAAACTCCACCACCACCAATAAAAATCCATCTCTGTATTAGTGAGTTATACTAACTTACCCCAGGACTATGAACAATCAATAGCCTATAAAAACAGTATTAAAAATTAGCCTATAACATCAGTATTATGCAAAATATCTATCACATTTTAACAAGCAGTAAAGTTATTTTCGAGAAATAAATGTGGTAGTATATCACACATTTTGTTTCATTAATCCTTCTTACTGTGCAGTCCCAGATTTGCAATATATATCGAACTGATTTTGAATCAACATAGATCAGAAAATTGAAATTAGATACTCATGAATATGATAAATGCCCAAATGATTTTTCCCCCCCGTTTCAGTCACTCAAAGTCCAGATATAACGACAAACAATTTAAAAGTTCAAAATAACAAAGGTAAAGGTACGGGTATACAATATGAGTAAAGAAAAAACAAAAACAAAACAACAACAACACACACACAAAAACACACACACAAAACACACACACACACACACACACACACACACACACACACACACACACACACACACACACACACACACACACACACGCACACGTGTGTACGCACTGGTGTAATTGGATCGTTCCTTCCAGCCTCCCCTATTTTAGGTCAAAATGCCATCAAAAGTCTCATTTTCCCCTGGGTTTTTAACAACATCAAACGAGTTCACCATAATTACTTCATTTGACACATAATAGGCTAGTTTGTCTTTATTGATTTCGGCACTTTCTGGCATTCATTACGGAAACAACCGAATGTATCGGTATGCTGCAACAGTACCGCTCTATACATCTAGACCTTATAGCTACCACGAAACTTCTAAGGCGGCCTACTTTGGTTTACCGGCGGCAGAGCCTAGAACCGGTAATACCCGTTGACGATACTGCGACTTCTGAGACGTCAGCGTTCTCAGTCTGAGGCGTCTACAGACTGAAACATCGTGCTGTAACTTAAGTCTGTCGTTGTGAAGGTGAAAGAGCGCATGCCAATTTTACATGTCAGAAGCGCGCACTAGAAGGGGAGTAATTAATAAGCTATGCAAGCGAGCACACAAGCATTAAGCAGGTCAACTGAGTGAAATTAATACGAGTTAATAAATAACACGCAAAGTAACTATACGAAGAAGCACAAATAAGGCAACTGACGAACCACGCCGTGGAAAGTTCAAAGAAAACGTGACAAGCTGATCTGACGCACAAAGACAGACCGGTTGGGGGAGAACTGAGACTGAAAGCCTCGAAAGCGGCGCAGACGGCAAGGAAGGGAGGTAACTCTGATGCAGCTTGACCCAAAACAGCGCGGCGCGTATCGATTGCCGATAAAACACCGAAGAAAAAAGGTTACAGTGAGGCGAGCTTCGCTCCAACACGCAGCATTACGCCATCCACTCTCCTTGTTGACAACTGGTGTGTGCTCACACGTACGGTAGTGGCATGGGTGCGAGCTAGGGAGCAAGGTAGGGGTAGAACTCTCGGTGCAGATCTGACGGACACGCGTGCTTACGTACTGTGCGATATCATCGTTCAGTTTTTGCCTTCCTTGGAATGATCAGCTGTGAATGATACGGCAGCGAGTGTGTGTCTCCTCAGCGCTCAGCGCGTCTGTCACTTAGCGGTATTGCATAGGCACAGAATATAGGTCTGCAACGGTGTAACTTGACATGACGGTTTGCACCGGCTTCACCGCGACGTGTGCTCCTGCGATGGTTTCACGAGAGTAGCCAACAGATATACGTACAGGCTGCTTGCGAACCGTCTTCTCATGGCGCAGGGTTGATATTTGTCTGTACCGTCGTTTCTGAACTTTCCGTGATCATCATCTAGCCTTGCTTTTTTCTTTCTTTTCTTTTTAAAAATTTACTTTCTGGGACGCGTGCATTAAAGCAGTCAATTTGACTATTTTGTTGCTATTGTTGATGATGATGCGCGTCATATTGATTTGTTTTTAAACAGAACCTACGTGTGCGGGCGAAGTACAAATAATAAACACGTGGGAGTAGATCCGTTACGGGCTTCGGAATATAATGACGATGCCAGTAAGAGCCTGCCTCCGATGCATACAGTAAGCACAGAGAATTGCACCAGCTTACATGAAAGGCTGTTGACGAAGTCAAACGCTGGCTGCTTCGTATGTGTGATAATAGATCTGGCGTGGGATTGGACCTCCTTTCAAAGGCTATACTTTCTTCCAAGTATAGTCTTTGCAGCTTTGGCCTCAAAGCTGTCTATGATGACAGAATGGCAGCCGCAGGAGGGTGCCAGACTTCTTGCCAACTCAAAGACAGTGCTGCTCTCCACCGCAGATCTGTTTTCATGCCGGATAGGTTTTTCTGCTTCTCCAACACGTCCCTGCTGGTCGCTTTTTTGCTTTTACTGATGGCGTCGATGTCCGAGACTTCCAACTCCAGTGCCACCGCGCTCTCGCCATCAGCATTTACATCCCCGTCGCCCAGCCTCTCGAAAAAGGATGGCGGTGGCATCGTGGAATCTGCGGCACCCGGAGTGTCTTCGTCGTCCAAGTACCAGGGGCGGAGTGAAGGAGCCAGCACAGGACAAGCTTTTTCACCTGGCCGAAAAGTCGAGAGCCCCGAAAAAAGCCGGTCCAGCTGCAACCGATCGTGCACGACTCAGGTAACCAGGTGTCTCCGAGATGCGAGTGTTTGTTGTCCGTTTTAATCATAATAGGCCTAATAATAATAATAATAATTTATGCGCGCCTCCCCTCCAGTGAGGTGCTCACATTCAAAAAAGAAGTATATTAAATCAAAAATGACTGTGTCTCTCTGTCTCTGTCTGTCTGTCTGTCTCTGTCTCTCTCTGTCTCTCTGTCTTTCTGTCTCTGTCTCTGTCTCTCCCCCCCCTCTCTCTCGTCTTCAGGTTTCCCTGTCTGGTTGACAGGACCACGTTAAAATCCAATTACTAACTAACTTTCTCTCTCTCTCTCTCTCCCTCCCTCCCTCTCTCTCCCCCCTCTCTCTCTATCGTCCTGAGGTTTCCGTGTGCGGTTGAGAGGACGTTAAATCCAGTTACCAACTAACTATATGAATCTTTCTTTCTTTCTTTCTTTCACGCACACACACACGCACGCTCGCACACATCTGGCCTAGGTATTTATTTAGTCAGTGCGTTTTTCCTAGTTTGCCATAAGTAACTGTGGATCATGCCTGGAACAAAACACTGACGTTTATACGAAGTAGCACCCCCTTCAACCCCCCCCCCCCCCCACCCGGCGTCCCCACTCCCCATCTCGCCTTCGTTTACATTTTGCTCGCATCATAACTGGGCAACTGTTGAGTGTCTTGCACTAACTGTAAATTTAAGGTGGCTATGAGATATAAGTACAACGGGGTGCAAGTGCACCCGACTTTATTTGGGTATACATACGTGACCCCTATTTTTTTCCGCCAGCGTACCCTACTGACATACTTCTGTGGTCCCGTCTAACTTGTCAAAGCTCTTAATTTAATAAACTAGGCTGTTATTTAGCTACTGATCTTTGGGACAATCACGAACAAAGCTTGGGCGCGATAAAGACGCTATAGTGATCGGGTTTCAGTTAGTTATGCTCTGGTACACAAACTTCGGGTATACTTCGGGTACCGCGCGTGCGTGTGCGTGTACGGTGTGTGTGTGTGTGTGTGTGTGTGTGTGTGTGTGTGTGTGTGTGTGTGTGTGTGTGTGTGTGTGCGAGCGTGTGTGCGTGCGTGTGTGTCTCTGTGTGTGTATGCGCGCACGCGTGCGTGCGTGCGTGCGTGCGTGCGTGCGTGCGTGCGTGCGTGCGTGCGTGCGTGTGTGTGTGTGTGTGTGTGTATGTGTGTGTGTGTGTGTGTGTGTGTATGTGTGTGTGTGTGTGTGTGTGTGTGTGTGTGTGTGTGTGTGTGTGTGTGTGTGTGTGTGTGTGTGTGTGTGTGTAGCTGTAAACTGCCATCTGCAGTTTTTCAATGAATGGTCGGGATATCTTACGTGCTACTGCGGTAACACGGGGGTGGAAAGGACACCGAAAAATTATTCTCTAGTAAGCCTCCGAACCAGCTACGTAGAACTATGGAATGGCGGAGTAAATTAGTTTCCAGTAAGCTGCCGAACCAGCGGTATAGATTTATGTAATGGTGGAGTAAATTATTCTCTAGTAAACCGCCGAACCAGCTATGTAGATTTTTGTAATGGCAGAGTAAATCAAGTTATTCTTTAGTTAGACGCTGAACCAGCTATGTAGAACTATGCAACAGCGGAATAAATTATTCTCTAGTAAACCGCCGAACCAGCTATGTAGATTTTTGTAATGGCAGAGTAAATCAAGTTATTCGTTAGTTAGACGCTGAACCAGCTATGCAGAACTATGCAATAGCGGAATAAATTATTCTCTAGTAAGCTATGTAGATTTATGTAATGGCAGAGTAAATCAAGTTATTCTTTAGTTAGACGCTGAACCAGCTAGAACTATGCAATAGCGGAATAAATCATTCTCTAGTAAGCTGCCGAACCAGCTATGTAGATTTATGTAATGGCAGAGTAAATTATTTTTTAGTAAGACGCTGAACCGGCGATGCAGAACTATGCTGAACCAGCTATCTAGATTTATGTAATGGCAGAGTAAATTGTTCTTTAGTAAGACGCTGAACCAGCTATGTAGATTTATGTAATGGCAGAGTATATTCTTTAGTAAGACGCTGAACCAGCTATGTAGATTTATGTAATGGCAGAGTATATTCTTTAGTAAGACGCTGAACCAGCGATGTAGATTTATGTAATGGCAGAGTAAATTGTTCTTTAGTAAGACGCTGAACCAGCTATGTAGATTTATGTAATGGCAGAGTATATTCTTTAGTAAGACGCTGAACCAGCGATGTAGATTTATGTAATGGCAGAGTAAATTGTTCTTTAGTAAGACGCTGAGCCGGCAATGCAGAGCTATAGAACTGCGGTTTAAGTTATTTTCTAGTAATCTGCCGAACCAGCGATGCAGAACTATGCAATGGCAGAGTAAATTATGCACTCGTAAGACGCTGGCCTAGCGAACTGTTCCAGGATAAAAGCAATGATCACGCAGTACAGAGTATGCTGAACGTTTGCCTGCGACAGGGTGTTCCAGGCCTGATATCGGGTCAGAAAAAATCAGCACTTTTGCTGAATCAGATGAATGACCCTCAAATGGGTCACGTTAGGTGAAATCCACGATCCGACTCTTTTTCCCTAGCCGCCATTACAATAATAGCTCTACATGATCGCTGCATCGACAGCTTGGTGGAATTTCTTTTTACTCCGCCATTATACGTAACGGTACGTCGCTGGTTCAGTTTCACTTTCACAGAGTGTGTCTCTGTCTGTCTGTCTGTCTCTGTCTCTCTCTCTCCCTCCCAGTTTTCCCCCACTCTCTCCGTCTCTGTGTCTGTCTCTGTCCGTCTCTGTCTCTCTGCTTCTGTCTGTCTCTGTCTTTATCTCTGTCTCTCTGTCTGTCTCTTTGTGTGTGTGTGTCTCTCTCCCCCTGTCTCTGTCTGTCTGTCTGTCTGTCTGTCTGTCTGTCTCTGTCTCTCTGTCTCCGTATCTCTCTCTCTCCCTCCCTCCTTTATGATCTTACTCTGTTTATGGTGAAATGACAGGCTAATGAGCCCTTTTGGCTTACGTTTGTTGAAATCCTGCTTTCAAGTGGGTCACTTTTGTGAAAATACAGAGTAATGAACCTCGTTTGGACTGCGTCTCTTGATATCTACAGGTAAATGATCCTGCTTTTCAACCAGGTAACTTTAGTTAAATCGACGGGTACCTCATCCTCGTTTTTAACTGGATTACTGCTGGTGAAATTCTGAAATAAATGATCCTGTTTTTTAGCTGAATTGCTTTTCGTGAAATCGAACGGGTACAACAAGATCCTCCAATTTGCCTGGATTACGTTTTGGTGGAATCGACAGGTTGGGGTTGGTTTCAAAGACTTGCTTTGGTCAATTGGGTAAATCGGTGGGGTATTCAACTCCCTGGAATAACCTGCATAGTACTGGGCGTTATTCCAGTCAGCTGGTTGGTTAACCCTTACGGCACCTGTGTCACAGTACTATGCCCATTAGGTAAATCAGTGGGGTATTCAACGCCCTGGGATAAACTGCATGGTACTGGGCGTTATTCCAATCGGCTGGTTGGTTAACCCATACGGCACCTATGTCACAATACTATGCCCACCAAGCTTACCGCCGATGTCACACTTATGTGCCCAAATCAGGGAACTATTCTGTAAACATTGGTAATAAAAGAAGTACAACACGAAGTCGATGAAAACTTGAACCATTTCACTTTATTCTGCAAAATATTGCAAGAGAATTGGTTCCGAAAGAAAGATGTTACGGGCTTTTAAAGATAGTAACTGTACATTTGGTGCCAGAGTCAGAATAGCTGGCGCCAGGAGGTGCTGCAGACCAGAACTGCAGGCGCTGAAAGGGTTAACGAATGCTCCTTGAGTGTTTTGCTAGCTGGTTATTTTAAGCCAAATTCGAGTGAGGCTACTTTGACAAATTTGAAATCCCATCACCAGCGAAAGTTGCACAGTGTTAATGTACCGACATTTCTCCGTTTGTCTTTGTCTCTCTTTGCCTCTTTGTTTTAGTTTTTCTGTCTCGGCAGCATGTCTGTCTGCCCCTGTCTCTTTCCGTCTATCTGTTGTCTGTCTGTCTCTGGTGGTCTGTCTGCCCGCCTGCCTGCCAGCCTGCCTGCCTGTCTGACTGTCTCTCAGTTGCTCTTTCGTTTCGTCCTTGTGTGGTTGACGGGACGTAAAAATCCAAACAAGAACTCTCTATGTGAAATAATTCAAAAACAATGTCAAGGATTCTTATTCTAGATATTATCAAGGTACCTTGATATTTCTTCCTCTTCGTTCGCCAGTCACCTTGATGCAAAATGTGTAGATTAATCAGTTTTTCTTTCTTTCTCTATTTGTATTGCTTCGTCTTGGAAAGTTTTGTAGTCTTGACAACTCTCTCTCTCTCTCTCTCTCTCTCTCTCTCTCTCTCTCTCTCTCTCTCTCTCTCTCTCTCTCTCTCTCTCTCTCTCTCTCTAATATACACACCATGATACAATAACAATAGCACAACACATACACTAATTCATGACAAGTCTTGTAATTCATTAAAAAAGAAAAAGAAAAAGAAGATCAGCTGTTAATACTTGTATTTTCAGGCAATGTTGTACTTTTTGTCTCTTTCCTTGTGGTCATCGGTTTGTTTGCTTGTTTGCGCGTGCGCTTGTGTGTGTGTGTGTGTGTGTGTGTGTGTGTGTGTGTGTGTGTGTGTGTGTGTGTTTGTGTGTGTGTGTGTGTGTGTGTGTGTGTGTGTGTGTGTGTGTGTGTGTGTGTGTGTGTGTGTGTGTGTGTGTGAGACAGTTCTTTTTTTCTGTCCATAAATCTGTCTCACTTGCTTTGTGTTGATTTAGGTGGGAAGGCGATTGGCTTAATACTCCATGATTTAGTCTCAGTTTGGTTGGATATGACCTTAAGAAACAGTTTTATATCGATGTATATATTTCCCCCGCATTGGGGTACTGCGGACGCAGAAATTAAGGTCACCGTCTGTTGAGAACCCAGAGCTGACAAAAGTTCCCTCGTTAAAGCCTAGACATGCATGCTTCGCCAACTGCCAGCAAATTCATCTTTGTTCTAATTTCTGCCTTCCTGGTCCATTAACCTCCATTTCTCTCTCTCTCTTACTAATCCTTTTTCTACTTTTTAACTGTTATTTCTTGTGTGGGCTAGCAGAATAAAACAGGTCAGCCATCTCATACTCACAAGCGATTTCAGCAGGTTCCCGTCGTGTGTGCCTACAGACTATAACAGGTACTAAAGAATGTAATGGAAACTGTTTTTTGACGTACCAAAACGTGTGTTATTGTGTATCGATTGAGAGATGGCTGTCTGGATTCTGACGTTGTAACAGTGAATTAGACAAAATTGTGATTTAGTGACTTGTGTTTTGAACTGGTATGAAAGCATTTTGAATGCGTAATTCGTACTGAGGAGACCCTGTGCCGTTGACGGGACGTTGGTTCAGTTCATTTCAGTTCAAGATACAGTATCTATGCGCTCGGAAAAGCCCATATGCGTTCCACTCCGTCTCAGAAGTTTCCCCAACGTCGCCTTTGAAACAGTTTCATCTGATTGACGATGGCACTCTCTCGTCCTTTCAAGGACGTTCGTCGAGTGCTTTCTCTTTCCACACCTCTCTCCTCCAGACGATCGATGGTGTGGCGTCCTTGGTTTTGTGCCCACAGGTAGTTGTCTCAGGTTCTTCAACACTTCAGATCTTCCGAGAAGCAAGCCACTTGTGAGGGTTGCTTTGCCCGCCAGTCTATCTGCTCGGCCATTTCCCTCTACTCCGGCATGTACAGGGCAGTACACCCGCAGGAGATTTTGAAGGTGGACGTAGACCTCTGAGGCTTGTGTTTCCTTGCCTATGTTGAAATTGCCTCGAATTCGAAGCCTAAGCACCTTCGGGGCCATTCTTTTCAGATCTAACATTTTCAAGCATCCTTTATGGATCCATAGGTCAATGGCAGAGTATTCGTACCTGCAGAGTTCCTTCTCTTTGGAAAGTACTCTCAAACTTTCTAAATTCAGCATTTCAGAACGGAATTCTTTCTTAACATTCAGAATTTACTGCTAATTAATGACAGCACTTTTCCCCCACTTCGAACGAAGAAAATTGATCTTGAAAGCATGTTAAAAATATTTTTTATAACAAGTGAAGTGAGTAGTATATAGTAAGGCCAAAGACTTACTGCCAGGCTTACTTACTTACTCCCTTTTAGACTTACTGCCTTCGCTGCCTGAATTTAACGCTCCAGTTGTTGCCATGAACGAAACAAGTTTGTTGCCACGGACAAAACAATTTGTTGCCATGGACAAAACAAACTAGAAGGATTAGCGGGTGTTTCTGCAGCGAAGACATTCAATACGATTCATTTGGCTTTAAATCACCGAGAGAGAGAGAGAGAGAGAGAGAGAGAGAGAGAGAGAGAGAGAGAGAGAGAGAGAGAGAGAGAGAGAGAGAGAGAGAGAGAGCCGGCATTTAAATTATTATATTTTCTTCTCATTTTGTTTTTCCCAACTAAAACCAGGTAGTATTTTGTAATGCATATCTTTTGAGTTGCACTCTCTCTCTCTCTCTCTCTCTCTCTCTCTCTCTCTCTCTCACACACACACACACACACACACACACACACACACACACACACACACACACACATACACTCACACACACACAGCGACCGACAGACAAGCACAGACAGACAGACAGACAGACAGACAGGCAGGCAGACAGGCAGACAGACAGACAGACAGGCAGGCAGACAGGCAGACAGACAGACAGCAGGCAGGCAGACAGGCAGACAGACAGGCAGGCAGGCAGACAGGCAGACAGACAGGCAGGCAGGCAGACAGGCAGACAGACAGGCAGGCAGGCAGACGGACAGACAGACAGACCCACAGACACACACACTCATAGACACTCACTCAGTCACATACATACCACAGACAGCATAAATCAAATACACCAATACATGCACTATAAATAACGACAGCAACACAACCCCGACATGCACACCGACACACACGCCAGCGTGCACACCGACAGACAGACGCATTAATAAAGCATTACACATCCAAGTTA
>CAUZXP010000503.1:0-2500 GCA_963584105.1 Alviniconcha strummeri | reverse complement strand
TATTCTACGCCCATACACTCACACACAGGCACCTTCACACACGAGTATATGCACTATACATTATACACAACTTACAACAACAGAATGGGGGAAACACAACAACAACAACAACAACAACAACAACAACAACAACAACAGACTAATACTAAACTGCGACTTCCGGCAGAGGAAGATAGCAGTGCGGACCGAAAAACATGGTAGGTCTTTTAGGGGGGAAGGGGGACGGGGGTCGGGGGGAGGGGGGGGTTCCTAAGGTTAGATTTTAATGAGTCTAAGAGGAGAGGAAGGGGGGGGGGGGGGGGGAGGGTGAGGGGGGTCATTCCATGTAGAGTGGCCAAAGACAGAAAAGACGCGGGAACCAATGAAGAGCAGAAACCGGTGAGTTCATGACGTCACAAACACTTGCGGCATACGTGCGGGCCTTGTTCGTGACGTCAGAGCCCCAGACCACGAGACACAAAACTGCAGCACTCGCGACTTTCAAATGTCGATATCATTATCAACAAACTGAATCGACTGAAAAAACGGCTGTGAGAGTGAGTCGAGATTTTATTCAGTTCCTATCAGCTGTGTGTGAATTCAAAGCTACCAAAGTGTCTCTATAGTGGCTCTTTTAGGCTCAAGTCGGTCAGAGTGCACGCTTCGCCTGCTGCGAAGAATTCCGCTTCTATAATCTGTGCCTGTTGAGTTTATGCAATGCAATTCTCCCCAGACCCCTTTCGACGATAAAGCGAGCTTTGACATGAAACATAACTTCGACGTTTAGCTGTAATTGATGAACTTTGCTTCTTCTTCTTCTTCTTCTTCTTCTGCTCCTCCTCCTCCTCCTTCTTCTTCTTCTTCTGCTCCTCTTCTTCTTCTTCTTCTCTTTTCTCTCCTCCTCCTCCTCCTCCTCTTCTTCTTCTCCTCCTCCTCCCTCTCCTCCTCCTCTGCCTCCTCCCCCTCCTCTTCTTCTTCTTCGTTATACTGTGGGAATCCTAGCAGTTTGGCCAGCATTCCGCAACTGGTGGTGCGCATAAAAGGAAAGAAAATTGAATCAGACCTAGTAATGGTACAGAAAGGTAGGCTAAAAGCAGGCGAAGTACGTACTTTCCCTCTGGAGGGATTAACTGCGGGATTATATAGGGGACTAAACTAAACCGTGTAGGCGCAAACTGGCCTGAAACTGTCGAAAACGTGTAGCTGCTTTAATTCATATGCAGGCTACATTTGGCTGTTCTGTCAATATTTATACAAGAGAACTATATACATATTTTGGTTTGAATCCTCAGGATTCAGCCACAGAAGATCGCTGATAACGAATGGAGAGCAGAAAAGGCTGCTACTATAATATAAACTACGCTTGCTTCGCCTGCTGCGAAGAATTTATTCCTGGTCTTAAATCCTACCTTCCCGGTCCATTGACCTACATTTTTTTCCAAAATCCTCTCCCTCCTTTTTGAGTGCGTTAGTTTTGGTACCAAGACATGTGCTTTTGTGCATCGGTAGATAGATAGGTTTGTGACGTTGTAACTGAATAAGACTAGCTTTTGGTTTAGTGACTTGTGTTTTTAACTGCTGTAAAATAATTTTGAATGTGTGATTCGTCCTGAGGTGACCCTGTACAGTTGATGGGACGTTAAAAATCCAAAAGTGTTCGTATAATGAGTACGTCTGTGCAACACACACGCACGCACGCACGCACGCACGCACGCACGCACTCTCTCTCTCTCTCTCTCACACAACACACACACACACACACACACACACACACACACACACACACACACACACACACACACACACACACACACACACACACACACACACACACACACACGCACATGTCAAGCCATTCACCCATCAACACAATGTTTTACTCCTTATGCCCGTTTGAACTATTTAAATGATTAGTATACCTGCTTATATATATATATATAAGCAGGTTGTGCACGTGCATGTATATTTGGAGGCTTTCGCGTATGCATGTGTGTATGTGAATATGTGTCTGCGTGTGTGTGTGCGCTTTGTCGTGGAGTTTTTTTCCCTTCTGTATCGTTATTTACGTTTTATGCGCTTTTTTTTCTTTCTTTTTTTCTTCTTTCTTTTTTCTTCTGTATCGTTATTAACGTTTCATGCACTGGGTTCTGCTTCTTAATCTTATGATTTGGGGCACTTCTTTTCTCACCGGAACTAGCACAGTTTTAAGGAGGATCAGTTCCGGTCCCCTTTTTACCTGAAAAAGCCAGCGGGGACTTAACTTTCTCGTATTCTCTTTCTTTAGTCGCGCTGGGTTATCAAGTTCTTTCTTCTCCTTCCGGGTTCCACTGTTGTAAAGTTCGAAGACACTTACGATAAGGCCATATATCTTGAAGGAAATGCAGTGAGTTCTTCTTCTTCATCTTCTGCGTTCCAGGGTTGTCAAGTTCGAAATCATTTATGATACGGCCATAGATCTTGAAGGGAATGCAATAGCTTCTTCTTTTTCTGTGTTCCAGGATCGTAAAGTTCGAAGTCATTT
>CAUZXP010000502.1:10000-36765 GCA_963584105.1 Alviniconcha strummeri | reverse complement strand
TACACAGCCCCCACGGCTTTATGTTCTGTGTTCCTGCAATTGTGCATTTCCACAAGACTATGTTCTCTGTTCCCTCACACTGTACACCCACACAGCTGTATGGTCCGACAACTGTGTAGATCCGCAGTTATAATGTATCGACCCACGTATAGCCCCATGTTGGTATATAGCCCTCCAGCCATATAGCTACATGTTCCTACAGCTGTACTGCCCTCCAGCCATATAGCTACATGTTCCCACATACTGCCCTCCAGCCATATAGCTACATGTTCCCACATACTGCCCTCCAGCCATATAGCTACAATGTTCCCACCATACTGCCCTCCAGCCATATAGCTACATGTTCCCACAACTGTATTACCCTACAGCCATATAGCTACATGTTCCTACAGCTGTACTGCCCTCCAGCCATATAGCTACTTGTTCCCATATACTGCCCTCCAGCCATATAGCTACTTGTTCCCACATACTGCCCTCCAGCCATATAGCTACTTGTTCCCACATACTGCCCTCCAGCCATATAGCTACATGTTCCCACATACAGCCCTCCAGCAATATAGCTACATGTTCCCACCATACTGCCCTCCAGCAATATAGCTACATGTTCCCACATACTGCCCTCCAGCAATATAGGCTACATGTTCCCACATACTGCCCTCCAGCAATATAGCTACATGTTCCCACATACTGCCCTCCAGCCATATAGCTACTTGTTCCTACAGCTGTACATCCATACAGCCATATAGCTACTTGTTCCTACAGCTGTACATCCATACAGCCATATAGCTACTTGTTCCCACAGCTGTACTGCCATACAGCCATATTATTATAGATACATGTTCCCACAGCTGTATTTTCCCTACAGCTAGCTCTGTGTTCCGACGCCTGAACTGTACTATGACTGAATGTCTCACATTTTGATTGATATAAAATCAATAGCTACAGCAACAACATATTTATGTCCCTCGCAATTTGTGACTAGGTTTATGTGAGAGTGGGAGATGGAGTTGTAAGAACGTAGACAAAGCCTTGTAAACAGTGGCATATACCATTATGCAGGAGTCCTTTTGATGTGGAAATGCATGATACGTGTGGATTATACACATTTTTATTGATTTATTGATATGTATACAGTTGTACTGCCATACACATATTTGTATTTATTTATTCAAACTCATGGAGCGTGTCTCAGAGCATCAGCGGCTGACTGAAAACAAAAACAGACAAGCATGACGATCATGGAACTGGAACCGTGACACTGTGATGAGATCGAACCGTGACACTGTGATGAGATCGAACCGTGTCACTGTGTGATGAGATCGAACCGTGTCACTGTGATGAGATCGAACCGTGTCACTGTGATGAGATCGAACCGTGTCACTGTGATGAGACCCGAACCGTGTCACTGTGATGAGATCGAAGCCGGTCGAGTTAATTATAGTTTGTTCTGCTGTTCTAGACACGAGGCGCACAGAATAGGTGTTTCCTTTTTCTGTGCTCCTGGGATAGGCAGTCCAGGAATATCACAGGTCGTTGTTTACCATCCTGGTACAGACAAGCCCATTCCGACGAAATGATGGTCGAAGTTCGAGAACAGAATCGAACATACGTGACTGGAAATATGTTATTTACAGCTCTGCTGTTGAATTTTTGTTTTGTTTTGTTGTTGTTTTTGTTTGTTTGTTTGTTTGCTCCCCACCCCCCCCCCCCCCCCCCCCCCTGGTTTGTGTTGTTGTTGCTGCTGTTGTTGTTGCTGTTTTTGGTGGTGGTGGTGATTTTTGTTTGTTTGGTTGGTTGATTAAAAACAATCGTTTGGATTGTGTTGTTGTTATTGTGGTTGCAGTTTGTTTGTTGGTTTTGTGTTTGTTTTTCGTTCTCTCTCTCGAAAACGGGATTAGCGTGTGAAGAAGAAGAAGAAGAAGAAGAAGAAGAAGAAGAAGAAGAAGAAGAAGAAGAAGAAGAAAGAAGAAGAAGAAGAACAACAACAACAACAACAACAACAACAACAACAACAACAAGGATGCCATGTACAGCTTTAAGCTCTGCAAACTGAGGACGACAGGGCCACCGTGCATATGTGTTCACAGTCCACTCCTGAATCCAGTTGTCCCCCATTGCATCTACACCTCTAGGTGACTCACCAATCCTGCACGTGCAACACACGGCACCTAAAGCATTCCCCGTGTCAGTGCTGTCACTGTTGAAAACAAAATTACAAACCTCAGGGTGTTTAAGTGTCCTGTGACGGGACAGTCCAGAATGAATGAAAAGTGTGTGTGTGTGTGTGTGTGTGTGTGTGTGTGTGTGTGTGTGTGTGTGTGTGTGGAGTGAGAGAGAGAGAGAGTGGAGAGAGAGAGAGAGAGAGAGAGAGAGAGAGAGAGAGAGAGTGAGAGTGAGAGAGAGAACGTGCAAGCGAGCCTGCGTGCCGTGCGCATGTGTGTGTGTGTGTGTGTGTGTGTGTGTGTGTGTGTGTGTGTGTGTGTGTGTGTGTGTGTGTGTGTGTGTGTGTGTGTGTGTGTGTGTGTGTGTGTGTGTGTACTCACTGGCAAGCATGTATTTTTGTGTGTTTCTGTGTCAGTCTGGGTATATTTCTATACGCGGCGTGTGTCCGCACGAGCGATTCGGCATTTCCTGTGGCTAATGCCACTCAATCACTTGTCATTCAAACTTCTTCAACGCAAAAATGCAGGCTGCACTATTTCTAGAAAACCCATAAATAGCCCGTTCAACGTCTGCATTCAAATTAGAACAGACTTCATTCCGTGTGCGAAAGGTCCCAAGTTAGAGCATAATTATCTCCCACCACCGATCGACCGGTCTGTTGAAAATGTCGCCAGCCACAGGCAGAGCGCAGGGGCGGTGTTGATCGACAGTTTCAGTGCTATTTACCTCGACATTTTGTAGGTCTTCGTCTTTCTTACTGTCTCCCCGCCCCGCGCTGTTGAAGGGTAGCGTGCAGATGCAACCGATCGAAGCCTGCCCCTGTCGAGCTTGCAACGAGGTGTGTGCTCACGTCATGAGCATTTGGTTGGCGCTTTGCACTGATTTACGGACTGATATATTCAGTGACCCCACTGATAGACTGAAACCATTGACTGTTTGGTAGTGAGCCATTGAGCGATTGTGGACAAGCACTGAATGATTGAAAAACGGAGGTATTAAGTGATTGATTGACAAATCGAAGCAACCACTAGGTGACTGGCGAACTGAGGTTAACGATTAAAATTTGTGATCGATGAACGGAATGACTGACAAACTGGTAACCGTTTAGTGACTGACAGACTGATGTAACTGTTCAGTGACTGATAAAACTGACAGACTGATGTAACTATTCAATGACTGACAAACTGTGGTAAACGTTCAGTGACTGAGAGACTGAAGTAATTATTCAGTGACTGGTAAAATGACGTAACTGTTTAGTGACTGAGAGACTGAAGTAATTATTCAGTGACTGGTAAAATGACGTAACTGTTCAGTTCAGTGACTGAGAGACTGATGTAATTATTCAGTGACTGGTAAACCTGACGTAACTGTTCAGTGATTGAGAGACTGATGTAATTATTCAGTGACTGATAAATTGTGTAACCGTTCAGACCTGAGAGATTGATGTAATTATTCAGTGACTAGTAGACTGACGTAATAGCTCAGTAATTACTCCGTGACTGGTAAACTGACGTAACCGTTCAGTGACTGAGAGATTGATGTAATTAGTCAGTGACCAGTAAACTGTCGTAATAGTTCAGTAATTATTCAATGACTGGTAAACTAACGTAACTTTCCAGTGACCTGAGAGACTAATGTAACTGTTCAGTGACTGTAAACTGATATAACCGTTCCGCCCTTGATAAATTGATTAATAAAACTGAGGTAACCAATGAGTGATTAATAAAACGAGTATTCATTGTCTGATTGACTAATGCCATTGTCGGGCTGATAAATATCTTTATTTTTGTGTATGTCATTAAAGGAATGAATTAACTAATTGCTTTAGCGATGCATGACTGATTAATTAATTAAGTGGATAATTGCTGATATTTGTAATTCGCAGACTAATGTGCTAATGAAACGTGTACTACCGGGTATCCCTCTTTGCTGTGACCTCTCTCGGTCCCTCTGTCTGAGTACAGAGCTCCAAATATCTGTTCATTTCTGTTTCGCAGACAGACAGATAGACAGACAGACAGACAGACAGACACACACACACACACACACACACAACACGCACGCACGCACGCACGCACGCACGCACGCACGCACGCACGCACGCACGCACGCACGCACAGCACGCACGCACCCGCACGCACGCACCCGCACGCACACACACACGCCGGCCGAAACACATGGCTTGAAAATGAAACTTTTACTCATTAGTATCTCTATGAAGAGGCAAACAAAATTATTTCTGTGACCAAACACCAAGACGAATCACACAAGAACACTGAGTTCAACTTTGTAGTAACAAAAACAGATCAAACCCAATATTTCCGAAGTAGATGAAATAGTAATACTGACAAGTAAAGTCCGCATATTCAAGAGAACGGACAATCAAACCAGCAGACAGACAAACACAATGCAAAATAATGCCGTGGATGCCGTGATACGCTACGCTTTGTTTCTTTCTGAGAAAAAAAAAAAAAATTGAAAAAATTGAGAAGACGGAAATGACATGACAGCAATAATATGGTGGGTATGATTATGAGGTATGAGGCAAATTTGCATACACACCACCATGAACACACATCTTGTAGTATGTTGCCATCACTGAACAGTTTATTTTACAATGAAAAAAGAGCTAAGTGAATGTTTACAACGTTCACATGAGACCAACATAAAAGTAAATACGTAAACTAAATAAATCAATGCAGGAATAAATAAATAATGATAAAAAGAACATTACCTGGTAGTTCATAGTGTCTGTGTATGAACATCGATGTAAACAATAAGTTATTACATTCGGTTACCTAAAGAGAGAGAGAGAGAAGGGGGGGGGGGGAGAGAAGGAGGGAGAGAGCGAGCGCGTGAGGGAGCCGGAGCGAGAGAGAGAGAGAGAGAGAGAGAGAGATCGAGAGAGAGAGAGAGAGAGAGAGAGAAGAGAGAGAGAGAAGAGAGAGAGAGAGAGAGAGAGAGAGAGAGAGAGAGAGAGAGAGAGAGAGAGAGAGAGAGAGAGAGCAATCACATATGTGCAAACAGGTAACCACAACTGTTTACTAATAGTAAAACAGCACGACTCAAGCGAACTGTAGATCAGTTATGAGGGATGTTTTCACGTGTTTAAACAGAACCACCAAGTTTGTTGTTTGACGTCTTCTACAGAAAGCCCTCAAATGAACTGGAGAAAACCAAAGCAAAGAAACAAAACAAAACAACAACAAAGAAAAAAGAAAAAAAATAGCAACTCCTCCCCCCCCCCCCCCCCCCCCCAAAAAAAAGGGGGGGGGGGGGAAGAAAAAAAGAAGGAAAAAAAGAAGGGAAATCCCATTGTCGTTTGAGATCTCCCGTCCCGTCGCTTGAAGATCGGACACAAATAAAAGCACAGCTGATATCAAAATGGCGTGATCAGTACTGCAGTACACAATTGTCTTGTTACCATTGACAAACAGTTAAGAGCAGTAAAGTCTCCAGCAGTAGAATTTTGAACAATGTTCTGCGTAAATTCCTGCAGCACAATCTGGAACAAACTATTGTGAATAATAATTATAGTATAGTCTATATGAACAACATGAGCTTTTTTCTTTTTCCTTTTTAGACAGACAGCGACACTGAGAAGGGTTGGCCGAGTAAAACAAACTGGTATAGAACTGATCCATTGGATTGCATGGACTGGCTACAGACAGCCTATAGTCGAAAACATTGCAGGGCAAGGGAAGTAATCACAAAGCAGCCACCCATCATGGTTTCACACGCGAGTGAGTTCCCTTGAGCAGCACTTCGTACATCATTACATCAAAAACATGCCACGAGTATGATCACAGTGCCCCACTCCCTCCCTCCCCCACTCTCTGCCCCCCTCTATTTTGTTGTTGTGTTGAAAATAAAAAATAAATAAAAAAGGAGAAAGTTATAAATGACCCAGGTGGTCCGGAAATGACTGGGAACTACCGAACGGTAGTTCCCATCAGACACTGACAAAGACAGAAAGCAGGTAAGTGAGTACAGCTCACATGGCCATTTCTGATCAAGCGTCATCATCAAGAATCATCATCATCATCCTTGTCATCATAATAATAATAATTATGTCCAGTAAAATAAACATTGAAAATGCATAGCCTTTCATTCCAAGTCTTAGAGTGCCTCTCTCGATCCCAGTTCTGAACGGCAAACCGGCATGTTTTCTGCTCCGTGCGTTCTATAAACCATCGCCTTTGTAAAGAGTTGAGCTGGGGCGGGGATAGCTCAGTGGTTAGAGCGCCGAACTCGTGATTGAAAGGTCGCGGGTTCGAATCCCTGCTGGAACGGAGGGAGAATTTTTCTTCTCCAGGGTCGACTTTCTGTGCTGACTCTTATTTCGGTATCCGTTCCACCCCCGTGTTACCACAGTAGCACGTAAAAAATCCCGGTCATTCTGCCAAAAGTGCAGGTGCAGGTTACAGCTAAACACGCATACACCTTACGTATTGAACCGTGCTTCGGCATTGGTCACAACTTGTCCCTAATATGTCAAATGACATCTGAGGACATTAAGCATCAACTCAACAACAACGAGTTGAGCTGTGTGAAGTCGAGGTGGCCGTCCCTGGGATCCCGTCCCTAATAAGCCTACGGTTTCTGTGGACGTAAAGCAACACTCAACCAAGAGTTAACTCCCCGCTCGCGTAATATTTCTGTGGTCAGCTGCGCGATGCTCAACGCGACCGATCGCTAAACACGTTGACGGATGAGGAACTAGCTGCGGAAACCTCACTAGAGACAGAATGTAGCTCGTACATGGTTAAGTAATACTCTTTTGTTGGTGGTGTTATGCTTGTTGTATTGTTCTTTAACTTTATGTATTATTATTTTACGAGCCCGCCATGACCACAACAAATTTGCCACTTTGTGGGATGATTAAAAGTTTTTTTAAATTGAATTGGATTGATGTGAACTGTGTACTGTCCTGGGTGTACAGTGTGGCACTTATTGCTATTGCTATTGCCTAGCATCGCGATTAACAAGACGGAAATGGTGGCAAGAAGTCCTGCGTAAGCTATCCATAATTATGAGAAATGGTTGCAGGTTTAGACAAGCATAATGAGTATTTTGGATTCAGTGGGAATAATCAATGCGAACAAGTCATGAAGTCATGAACAAAATGTAGGGCCTATGTGTTTGTAGATGTAAATTTCGTAACCTTGCTAAGCTCCTAACAAGCCCAAACAAGTAAGATGAATAGTACAACAAACAGTTCACCAAGGAACACAAGGGTGCTAATGCAACACCCACACCCAGACCCACACCACCCACCCCAAGAAAACAACAGCGACAACAAAGAAACCAAAGAAGAAAACAACCAAAAATAGCTACAAAATAAGGTATCACCCTCCACCATCCCGGGGGCAAAAGTCACACAAAACAGCCTCCCCCCCCCCCAAAAAAAAAAAAAAAAAGAAGAAAAAAAAAGAAGACAAAGAACAGTAAACTCGCATGGCGCATAACAAACAAACAAAAACTAAAAACAAACAAACAAACAAACAAACAAACAAAAAAGACACCCCAAACAACAACAACAACAACAACAACAACAACAACAACAAACAACAACAACAAAAACAATAAAACAAGATGTGTCAACACTGGAGGAACACAGAAGTAAACGGTTTCACAAAGTGCCATCTTCACTGAGCTTTCCCGAATCACAAACAGAACCACAAGCAACTCATACAGCAAAAACTTGCAAGGTACATCAGCTGTAGCGTCGACCCGAAATATGTAAAACAATATTATCAGTTATGTACAATCATTATTATGCATTTCACATTGGGACAGACATGTGCCTTAAGCATACTGTGTCTAACACGAACAAGAAACAACCTTCTACCACTCAAGTAAACTGCACTAAGTCCAGCGACTATGCACACAACAATATCTAATTCTTATACAAGAGATCAAAAGTGCGAACAAAAGGGTATATATGTACAACTGACTCGGTGAGATCAATAAAACCGACGAGGACAAATTTATCTACTGACTGACGAAAACGAACATGACACACAGAGTTGGTGGTATATATGTACATGTCTCATAACGAAGGATGCTGTACATATTGGGCAGGCTACGTACAGCGCATTACAGTCTCTTCCTTGTTCTTTGGGACATTTCCTATTCATGCACCAGTTGCTGAACGCCCAATTGTACACAGGACCTCAGTCACCAGTTGCTGAACGCCCAATTCATTCATTCATTCAAGTCCCCCCCCCCCCCCCCCCAAAAAAAAAAAAACCTCCCCATCCCCTACTCCCCCCACCCCCCACCTCTTCCCCACCCCCACCCCCCAAAAAGAAGAAGAAGAAGAAGAAGAAGAAGAAGAAGAAGAAGAAGAAGAAGAAGAAGAAGAAAGAATGGGGTGTTTTCAAGGACCATTGTGATCCGCTTACGGATCTATACATTATTGTGTTGCATTACTGGGATCATATTTTGTTTTCGTTTCTAAGCGACTACGGTATCATTATTCTTTGCTTTTTGTCTGTTGCTTGGGTGTAGCTACATATTCTGTTGGCAGTGGTGGCATTGCTGCTGGTGGCGTTGCTGGTGTGTCCCTGAATCTCAGAATTACGTCAAATGACCTTCGCTCCCCATACGACCGTCCTGTTCCCTAATGACCAGTTTCACAGACTACTCAGTCCCGCGTGTCTTTCATTCATTTAACGCCCAATTTCGCACAGGCCTAATTGACGTAAGCTACCCAGTTCCTCTAATGTTCAGTTGCCTAACACGTAATTGTACACAGGGCGTCTACCTCAGTCACCAGTTGCTGAACGCCCAGCTGTACACAGGACCTCAGTCACCAGTTGCTTAACGCCCAGTTGTACACAGGACCTCAGTCACCAGTTGCTGAACGCCCAATTGTACACAGGACCTCAGTCACCAGTTGCTGAACGCCCAATTGTACACATGACATAAGTCACCAGTTGCTTAACGCCCAGTTGTACACAAGATCTCAGTCACCATTTGCTTAACGCCCAATTGTACGCATGGCCTCAGTCACCGGTTGCTGAACACCGAATAGTACATAGGGCCAGTGTACCTCAGACACCAGTTCCTAAACGCCTAATTGTACACATGGCCTCAGTCACCAGTTGCTTAACGCCCGGTTGTACAAAGGGCTAGTCTACCTCACTCACCAGTTTGTCTGCAGGGGCATCTCTATCGACACAGCCGCTACGTTCAGTGACACACACGGCCAATTCCTCCAATGGCTGTACAACGGTAAACCATTAACCCCCCCCCCCCCCCACCCCTTCCCTCCACCCCCAACCAAGCCCCACCCCAACACGCATCCCATGTGTCGTTCTTGTGCTCGTGTAGCGCCTCCACTGTTTCATTCTCCCTAGTCTGCACACAGCCAGCAAAGACACCCCAACAGCAATCGATCCACGCGGCAGTGGCTGCGGCTCACAGAAGGCGCTTGTGTTTATCCCGTGTGTTGGTAAATGAACACTCTGCACGCGAGTCTCTTCTGTTCCGTCAAGGCATGCAGGACTCAGCTAGACTGTTCTGCTGTGTCAATCATGCAGGACTCAGCTAGCCTGTCCTCCTGTTCTGTCAAAGCATGCAGGACTCAGCTCGCCTGCCCTTCTGTTCTGTCAAAGCATGCAGGACTCAGCTAGCTTGCCCTCCTCTTCTGTCATAGCATGCAGGACTCAGCTCGCCTGCCCTTCTGTTCTGTCAAAGCATGCAGGACTCAGCTAGCTTGCCCTCCTGTTCTGTCATAGCATGCAGGACTCAGCTCGCCTGCCCTTCTGTTCTGTCAAAGCATGCAGGACTCAGCTAGCTTGCCCTCCTGTTCTGTCATAGCATGCAGGACTCAGCTAGCTTGCCCTCCTGTTTTGTCAAAGCATGCAGGACTCAGCTAGCTTGCCCTCCCTCCTGTTCTGTCATAGCATGCAGGACTCAGCTATAGCCTGCCCTTCTGTTCTGTCAAAGCATGCAGGACTCAGCTAGCTTGCCCTCCTGTTCTGTCATAGCATACAGGACTCAGCTCGCCTGCCCTTCTGTTCTGTCAAAGCATGCAGGACTCAGCTAGCTTGCCCTCCTGTTCTGTCATAGCATGCAGGACTCAGCTAGCTTGCCCTCCTGTTTTGTCAAAGCACGCAGGACTCAGCTAGCCTGTCCTTTTTCTGAGCCTATCAAGGGACACAGAATTGAATTATCCTGCCCTCATGTTCTGTCAAAGCATGCAGGACTCAGCGAGCCTGTCCTGCTCTGTCAAAGCATGCGGGACTCAGCGAGCCTGTCCTGCTGTTCTGTCAAAGCATGCAGGATTCAGATATTTTGTTTTGATTTGTCAAGGCATGCAGGACTCAGCCTGCCTGTCCTTTTCTGAGCCAGTCAAGGCACGCAGGACTCAGCCAGCCTGTTTTGTCACGACACGCAGTACAAAGCCATCCTGTCCCTTCAAGGCTTACTCAAAGGTGACTGTTCACCTTCCTCAAAACAATATCCAGCGTACCGCACACCCTAACTCACGCTCATCGTTACCAAAGTGCAAAGTACCGCCACAGCAACGTTCCGTCGATCTGTAAACGGAGCAGTATTTACTCACCTCACTTCACCAAACACCCCCCTACCCCGCCCCCACCCCCCATCCTCAGCAACTCTCGATTCCCCCCCCCCCCCCCCACTCCCCCTCATCCACCCCGCATCTCTCCATCCTTGCTCAGTCCATTTACCCGCATGCAGACCCCTAGTAATGCATACAGGCATGACACGGGTTTGGGTTGTCAGTGTGTATCGTTTTGCTTATGTGCAGTTTAAAACATTGACATCATCGTCAGCAGTCACTCAGCAACTTGTCTGTGGGATATTCTATTTACATTTTTTTTTTTTTTCTTCTTTCTTTTTCTACACCGTAGCATGACTTCTGTTTGGCGGAGAGTATTGTGCATCATGCAGCAGTGAAAAACAAAATGTTGTCAAGACTCCCCCCCCCCCCCCACCCCCGCTCCCTGGCATTCTCTACCAGCACACCACAGCGTTGAAAACAGTTGTGGAGGACAGGGTCTGACCCATTCAGAGCGCCCCATGCTTTGAACGTTTTGACATCTGAACAGTCCATGTATCTTTTTTATCCTGTCCAGCCAGTGTATGTATACATCGGAGAATATTCACCTGTCTGTCTCTGTCTCTCTGCCTCTGTCTGTCTGTCTCTCTGTCTGTCTGTCTGTCTGTCTGTCTCTGTCTGTCTGTCTGTCTGTCTGTCTGTCTGTCTGTCTGTCTGTCTGTCTCTCTCTCTCTCTCTCTCTCTCTCTCTCTCTCTCTCTCTCTCTCTCTCTCTCTCTCTCTCTCTCTCTCTCTCTCTCTCTCTCTCTCTCTTTCACATACATAGGTATCCACACTACTCTGAAGAAGACGTAGATGGTAGTCTGGCGAAGTCCTTCCACATCTACCTGAAACTTGGAACAAACAGAACAAACTTTTTACTGAGTGTGGCGATCAGCAGCATTGCCTAGAAACAATGCAGGTTCCAAGCACTGGGCATACAAAGAAGGTTGTCCAAGCAGAACGTTTGTTTCAAATATGTACATGAACCAAACCAGTTGCCGGTGCAGTAGACTCGGCTTTCAAACGAGGAAACACAGCCACGGTACATGATTACGAAGCAGGGTGACGGACACAATTCTAATATTCATCTACATCCAAGTGACATTTAAAGTGAACAAAGTGCAGGATGCAGCAATATGCTGCGCTGGTCTCAGACAGATCTACACAGTGCAATGTAATAATTCAACAATAAAAGCCATGCATGGTGCCACTTGAACACACACACACACACACACACACACACACACACACACACACACACACACACACACACACACACACACACACACACACACGCACGCACGCACGCACGCACGCACGCACGCACGCACACACACATACACGCACACCTTTCTATGTCTATATTTCTATGACAGTGATAACTGACCTACGTGTACAACTAACCCTAACTACCGAAGATTCGTTTTTGTAAAACCACAACCCTTTTGATGGAATGATCCAGTTATCATTGCTCTCAAAAATACACATATTATATTATGCAGTAAATATATGCTCTTTTTATGTAAATCGTGGAAAATAGATTCACAACCAAAACATTCCGAAGACGACCGAATCGAAAAATAGACACGGCAGAATAGAAATATCATAGACACAACCTGTTACTTCGATGTAACAACACCTTGATATTTGACTCACAACCCTTTCTAGCAGAGGCGTCTTCCAGTTAATGATTAATGTTGACCTTTTAGTGAAAAGACATTTCGAGAAAGTGTGACAAACGCATTGAGAACAACGTACAGTTATGTCAGTTGTCACAAATACTCCATGACAGTTGACAATACACTCTGGAAGGAAACTGTTGTCTAACGTTGTGTGCACAACGAAGAACAGCCCAGTCATTTTCAGGACGCTCAATGTTAGTTAATGTAACGTAGCCTAGAAACAATACAATCTACAGATAAATTCAATGAATAAAAAAAATCAACTATAAATTTACAAGTCAGGAGTAAAATTATGTCATGGGAATGTATACAGTGAAACATCTTGCTCTTTTCCAACCGTTTGCATTTCGCTATTCGGGTACATATACATTCGTGTCAATGGTCTTAATAATGTTTAATGAACTCTGAAAAATTTATCAAATCATTACTGCCTGATTAGCACGTTTCTATAGCATTATGGTTTTTGTGAAAAGAAATTGCTATGTGCGAATACGGAACTAAATACACTGTTTTAAACAATGAAGTACCTGCGCTGCTAATCCTACACAAGCAAAACCTCCATAGAAATAAATGACAGAATTTGCTTAACGACTAAACAAGGACGTGTTCAACATAATCATTCAATCAACACAGTAGCAAATCAACGTACACGTGCAAGTTGTCAAACCAAAACAACACTGGAACACAGCAGTAGTCCTAGTCCATTGATATCACATGACTAGTCACATGACGACAAATGAGGTCAAATGACAGGGGCTGATTCGTCGCATCGCTTGAATGAACACCGGCGCAAGGAATTCGGCTTGATCTCCTTTTCTTCACAATGCAGGCTTTCACAGTCTCCTCTGATTCATCAACGAAATGGAAGGAAGAACAGAATAAACCATTAGAATGAGTCTCCTTGAAAACGACTGCAGGCAAAATGTCGACTCAATTGAGCGTTTGACTGCATAAGACCCAAACTGTTACCACGAAGATGACAGTCTTCGTACGTAGTACCAAAGCGACTGTTACAAACACCTTACTGTTGTTGCTACTGCTTCTGTTGTTATTGTGCTGTTGTTGCAATTTTTACTGCGTTCCTATCTGAACACTCAAGGGATTACATGATATATGCAATTGTACATTGATCAATGAATTCCGTAGGGTCAGAGCAGCCACACGCAGTCTTCGGAGGATTGATCACCATTTCTGGAGGGTGGATACAGTTTGGCAAGAAGCCCATCGTGGCTGAAGACAGTCGATAGTCCCCACATAAGTATGCAGCACATAACAGTTTAACCTGGCCTGTGAGTTCTTGCCGGTGTCAATGCGTTGTGGCAAGCCAAGGTTTGATGCAGGGTAAAACAGCGTACGGACACTTACGACACGGACTGCCCAAGCACTCACTTCTAGCAATCAATCTTCGAACAGGACATACGACACTCCCGTCGCTGCAGTTCAAGCAGAAGCAAGTCAGACGACTGTTTGTGTTAGGCACCTAGTCAGACGACTGTGTGTGTTAGGTACCTAGTCATACGACTGTGTGTTAGGTACCTAGTCAGAGGACTGTTTGTGTTAGGTACCTAGTCAGACGACTGTTTGTGTTAGGTACCTAGTCAGACGACTGTATGTTAGGTACCTAGTCAGAGGAATGTTTGTGTTAGGTACCTAGTCAAACAACTGTTTGTGTTAGGTACCTAGAAGACGACTGTCTATTAGGTACCTAGTCAGAGGACTGCTTGTGTTAGGAACCTAGTCAGACGACTATGTGTCAGGTACCTAGTCAGACGACTGCATTAGGTACCTAGTCAGACGACTGTGTGTTAGGTACCTAGTCAGAGGACTGTTTGTGTTAGGTACCTAGTCAGACGACTGTGTATTAGGTACCTAGTCAGAGGACTGCGTGTGTTAGGTACCTAGTCAGACGACTGTGTGTTAGATACCTAGTCAGAGAGAGGACTGCGTGTGTTAGGTACCTCCATGCCAGCGACAGTGGTGTAAAATAACACGAACACGCCTCTTAGCTTGCGTCCTTGGCAACGTCCTTCGCTCGCTCTCATCGCTGCCGCTCGTATTGCAGAAATCATCCTGATGGCAACAGTGTCCAGATAGGTACAGTCTCTCTCTTCCCTCACCTCCTGGGACCTCGGTCCCCGCCAGTGCCTCTCCGGAGGCAAAATGGTATTAAAAGAATCTAACGGACGTCCTTCGTAACCGAATTTTGTTGCGGAGGTAATGTCATCATATACAGGGACGTAGATCTGTCTTTCTAGGGTAATACAAATCAACACAGTTGACTGTCAAATTAAGACAACTGCGCATGGAGCGTGTGTTGTGTGTTTTGGTCCTTTTGTTTTTAATTAAAAGCCGTTTTTGCTTTGTTTTTGTTTTTATATTTAACTTTGTTTCAGATTTGTTGTTGCTTTTATCGCCGCTCAAGACCGCAGTGTTTTGTTCGTCTCGTTTCTCTTGTACAGTGCTTTCACCTTTTTGCTGTTGTTGGTATATTACGTTAGCATAATTATTATTATTATTTTTATTTTATTTTTAAAGTGGAGACAGTAACAGCTTGAGCTGAAGCAGTAGTTTAGTCCAGACGAGAGAGAAGTGCAGTCCACATCCCCGTTGAGATGTATTGTTCTTTAAAGAGAGTAACGAAATCACGTTTGATGAAGTTGAAGTTGATGAAATCAGAGTCTATTCTGATCGTGACCCTGCGCTAATTCGGCCTGCACCCATCTGCCTCCAGAATCTCAAGATTTGTGAAGTGGTCGTGCTAGAGAGTAGAGGCATTAGTTGCAGCTGGCTCGCTTCGTCTGACTAAGTTGGGCAAGAAAATCAAAACAGCTCAGCTTTCAAGGTCCCGGGATTGATTGTCTTTGCCTTCTCTAATTAGGACAGAGCACGGTTCCGAATTCTGGTGGAAATGGAACACACTTCATTTCTTCGTCCGGAAGTGACGTTATTATGTCAGAGCAGCAGAAGCTGTTTCACCGTACACATCACTGCCCCTGGTAACCAGTGACGTCCTTGGCAGTACATTAGCGTTTGTTCACTTCACTCACCGCACAACAAAACAAAACAAGCACAAAGCAAATCACTTGAAGTTGCAATCACTCTACACAATGAGAATGGCGGGATGATTGAAAACGTCCTTCGTGCAATTCGCTGCTATTCATCAGCGTCGTATAACTCTTTGTCCTTATCAGGCAAACGAGATATTGATTATGCAGATTGACAAGCACGAGCGCCGGTTTCTTTTCTTTTCTGTGGAAGATGAAACTCAAGTGTACTTGACGATGATTGGGTAATTGTGTCACGTGATTGGAAGTCGGAAAGTGTCATTGGTGATTCCAGTCACGTGCCAGTAACAGGAAGTGTGTGGAATGACAGCATGCATGACTCCGCGGAAGTGGCCAGACGTCGGCGGAATGATTTGTCCATCAGTGTGCATCACAGAAGTCGCATGATTGGTGAGTTAGTAGGTTGAAGCACGGAAAACACGAATTAATCCAATTGCACATATTGCCTCGAGGAATCCTGGCAGCTCATGGAAAACATCCTGGAGTAATGCGACTATCTGACAGCCAGCGGCTTGTCTTGGGGTACAACTACACAACAATAACATCCCAACAGTGCGGCAGTATTACAAACATGGAGGAAGTTTCACGAAGTGAGAACCTCATCTTCAGCTGGTTCAGTACGGGGCTGACACAGAATGTCACTTCCAGACGCCACGACAAACGTAGTGTTTGCATCCATATTTCTATACAGAATCGAACTGTATTCATGTCTCAAAATTTGTCTGGATCCGCGCGATCGCGTATGTATCCACTGTAACAACTTATATAGATAACATTTGTTTCGTTTGGAAGATACGTACTTGACATAATGCATAATTGATTTATCTTCTCACAACGAGGGCTGCTTCAAAACATATTCGAAACTCAACACAAAAATATCGAAACGTGTACGGAACTAAAACTTGTCAAGAGACGTGGATGGAATGATGTCAGGGCAAGACGTCACAAACTGTCAATGTCAGAATCGCGTGCATCATGACGTAAGCACACAGCCACCACCAGTGTGTCTTCCAGTTCACTGCTCCGTTAATTCTGTTGGCGTCACGACCATCAAGCCGGTAGTAGTAACTGCCCCCTGCCGGAAGAAAAGATCGACACACAGATTTATAACACTAAGACCGATTAATAATGACACATTACGTGCAGTACTTTGCTCTGATATAACCGCATTGGTTGACTGGACATAAAAGGCCAGTTTACTTACTTACGTGCGTTATGTGTATTATCAGACACCTTTCAATCCAAACTTTAAAATGGCACGTTTACACCGTCACTTTTACTAACAGCGCCCTACCATTTTCCGTCAGACCACACAATTTAACATTACGAAGTATTTTGATTATTTCAAGCCCATTCAACCGCTAGGGTACAACAAGATGAAACACAAATCGTCAAATCACAAGTACACTTTGATTAACTGTGCAGAACATAGACCACTTTCTCCTGTGGGAAGACTACGTCTGTCCTATTTCCCACTCTGCAAATATTACCTATATGTGCAGACAACCCAGTGACCCTTCTGAACCTCTCAGTCTGTGCACACGTCTGGCCTATTTCCCTCTTTGTGAATATCACCTGTGTGTGCAGACAACCCGGTGACCCTTCCGACCCTCTCTGTGCACACGTCTGGCCTATTTCCCTCTCTGTAAATATTACCTATCTGTGCAGACAACCTAGTGACCATTCTGAACCTCTCTGTCTGTGCACACGTCTGGCCGATTTCCCTCTTTGTGAATATCACCTGTCTGTGCAGACAACCCAGCGACCCTTCTGACCCTCTCTGTCTGTGCACACGTCTGGCCTATTTTCCTCTTTGTAAATACCACCTGTCTGTCTGTGCAGACAACCCAGTGACCCTTCTGACCCTCTCTGCCTGTGAACACGTCTGTCATATTTATACCTTTGTGAATATCACTTATCTGTCTGTATAGACAACCCTGTGACCCTTCTGACCATCTCACTGCCTGTGCACAGGTCTGTCCGTTTTACCTCTTTGTGAATATCACCTATCTGTCTGTACAGACAACCCAGCGACCCTTCAGACCCTCTCTGCCTGTGCACAGGTCTAGCCTATTTCCCTCTCTGTGAATATCACCTATCTGTCTGTGCAGACAACCCAGCGACCCTTCAGACCCTCTCTGCCTGTGCACAGGTCTAGCCTATTTCCCTCTCTGTGAATATCACCTATCTGTCTGTGCAGACAGCCCAGCGACCCTTCAGACCCTCTCTGCCTGTGCACAGGTCTAGCCTATTTCCCTC
Organism: Alviniconcha strummeri; assembly: GCA_963584105.1. Lineage (NCBI taxonomy): Eukaryota > Metazoa > Mollusca > Gastropoda > Provannidae > Alviniconcha > Alviniconcha strummeri. Next base: position 19,022 of record CAUZXP010000502.1, on the reverse strand, counting down.
TCTGTGAATATCACCTATCTGTCTGTACAGACAACCCAGCGACCCTTCAGACCCTCTCTGCCTGTGCACAGGTCTAGCCTATTTCCCTCTCTGTGAATATCACCTATCTGTCTGTGCAGACAACCCAGCGACCCTTCAGACCCTCTCTGCCTGTGCACAGGTCTAGCCTATTTCCCTCTCTGTGAATATCACCTATCTGTCTGTGCAGACAACCCAGCGACCCTTCAGACCCTCTCTGCCTGTGCACAGGTCTAGCCTATTTCCCTCTCTGTGAATATCACCTATCTGTCTGTGCAGACAGCCCAGCGACCCTTCAGACCCTCTCTGCCTGTGCACAGGTCTAGCCTATTTCCCTCTCTGTGAATATCACCTATCTGTCTGTGCAGACAGCCCAGCGACCCTTCAGACCCTCTCTGCCTGTGCACAGGTCTAGCCTATTTCCCTCTCTGTGAATATCACCTATCTGTCTGTACAGACAACCCAGCGACCCTTCAGACCCTCTCTGCCTGTGCACAGGTCTAGCCTATTTCCCTCTCTGTGAATATCACCTATCTGTCTGTGCAGACAACCCAGCGACCCTTCAGACCCTCTCTGCCTGTGCACAGGTCTAGCCTATTTCCCTCTCTGTGAATATCACCTATCTGTCTGTGCAGACAACCCAGCGACCCTTCAGACCCTCTCTGCCTGTGCACAGGTCTAGCCTATTTCCCTCTCTGTGAATATCACCTATCTGTCTGTGCAGACAGCCCAGCGACCCTTCAGACCCTCTCTGCCTGTGCACAGGTCTAGCCTATTTCCCTCTCTGTGAATATCACCTATCTGTCTGTGCAGACAGCCCAGCGACCCTTCAGACCCTCTCTGCCTGTGCACAGGTCTAGCCTATTTCCCTCTCTGTGAATATCACCTATCTGTCTGTGCAGACAGCCCAGCGACCCTTCAGACCCTCTCTGCCTGTGCACAGGTCTAGCCTATTTCCCTCTCTGTGAATATCACCTATCTGTCTGTGCAGACAACCCAGCGACCCTTCAGACCCTCTCTGCCTGTGCACAGGTCTAGCCTATTTCCCTCTCTGTGAATATCACCTATCTGTCTGTGCAGACAGCCCAGCGACCCTTCAGACCCTCTCTGCCTGTGCACAGGTCTAGCCTATTTCCCTCTCTGTGAATATCACCTATCTGTCTGTGCAGACAGCCCAGCGACCCTTCAGACCCTCTCTGCCTGTGCACAGGTCTAGCCTATTTCCCTCTCTGTGAATATCACCTATCTGTCTGTGCAGACAGCCCAGCGACCCTTCAGACCCTCTCTGCCTGTGCACAGGTCTAGCCTATTTCCCTCTCTGTGAATATCACCTATCTGTCTGTGCAGACAGCCCAGCGACCCTTCAGACCCTCTCTGCCTGTGCACAAAACCTATGGGTGTCCAGCTCACCGTGTCTCTGGTTGCTGAACTTCAGAATGCTGCTGGTGGACATGTCACCCAGACGGTTCCTGGCCAGCAGCCGAACCTCGTAGTCCGACACGGGGTCAAAACGGTCCAGCAACACCCACGACTTGTTCCAGATGTAGTCCATCCTCCGCCAGCCCTTGCTCCCTGTGGTGACGGACACAATGTCGTCGTCATTGCCATCGTCATTGTTGTTACCATCACCGTTAATCACTATGCTTACGGTGCTTCAGCAGGAAGGAGTGTCTGATGTCTGGTCAGGCTACTATGTCGTCGTCGTCGTCGTCGTCATTATCATCAGCATCAGCATTATCATCATCATCGTCGTCGTCGACGTTGTCATCATCAGCATCAGCATTATCATCATCATCATCATCATCATCGTCCTCGTCGTCGTCGTCATCATCATCAGCATCATCGTCGTCATCAGCATTATCGTCACCGTCGTCGTCGTCGTCGTCGTCATCATCATCATCATCAGCATCAGCATTATCATCATCGTCGTCGTCGTCGTCGTCATCAACAATTCTTATAAAGCGCTGTTCTCTAACCAGAGTTAAACTCACTGCGCTGTACAAACGTCTTATGACAAAAACCACATTAACATACATTTCAAACAAACAGAATCTTAAATACTGTACTGTAAATAAATCATTATACTTGTTTTATAATCAGCAGCATCATTATTGGCAGTAGCAGTAGCAACAGCAGCATCACCATCACCATCATCATCGCCAGCAGCAGCAAGCACAGCCACAATATGGTGATTATGACATATTATAACATAACCGTTATCACCAGTATTATCACCACCGCTGTCATCGTCATCATCATCATTGTTGTTGTTATCGTCGTCTTCATCATCACCACATTCATCATCATCATCATCATCATCATCATCATCATCACCACCACCACCGCCAGTACTGACCATGCTGACGGTACTCCAGCAGATAGTGAGTGTCTGACGCCTGGTCAGCCTGCCACGTGACGTTGATGCTGGAGTTGACCAGCTCGGCCACCAACAGCTTGGGTGGGTCCGGTACTGCAATGGACACAACACAATGAGACAGTTTACACGCTGTCAACAGTTCACAATATCCGGTACTGCAATGGACACAGCACAATGAGACAGTTTACACACAGTTCACAATATCCGGTACTATTATGGACACAGCACAGTGAGACAGTTTACACGCAGGTCAACAGCTCACAATGTCCGGTACTGCAATGGACACAGCACAATGAGACAGTTTACACACAGTTCACAATATCCGGTACTATTATGGACACAGCACAGTGAGACAGTTTACACGCAGGTCAACAGCTCACAATGTCCGGTACTGCAATGGACACAGCACAATGAGACGGTTTACGCAATGGTCAACAGTTCACAATGTCCGGTACTATTATGGACACAGCACAGTGAGACAGTTTACACACAGATCAACAGCTCACAATGTCCGGTACTGCAATGGACACAGCACAATGAGACAGTTTATACACAGGTCAACAGTTCACAACATCCGGTACTATTATGGACACAGCACAGTGAGACAGAGTACACACTGGTTAACAGCTGACCATGCCCTGTACTGCAATGGACACAGTACAGAGAGACCGTTTATACACTGGACAACAGCTGACCATGTCCGTCCCAGCAATGGACACAGCACAATGAGACAGTTTACACACTGGTCAACAGCTGACCATGTCCGTCCCAGCAATGGACACAGCACAGTGAGACAGTTTACACACTGGTCAACAGCTGACCATGTCCGTCCCAGCAATGGACACAGCACAATGAGACAGTTTACACACTGGTCAACAGCTGACCATGTCCGTCACAGCAATGGACACAGCACAATGAAAGTTTACACGCTGGTCAACAGCTGGCCATATCCGTCACAGCAATGGACACAGGTCAACAGCTGACCATGTCCGTCACTGCAATGAACACAGCACAGTGAGACAGTATATACACTGGACTACAGCTAGTTTGATTTATACACCATCCCTCCATTCATCTCCTCATGCTTGACAGACTACGTGAGAGCTTCCGCCTGATGTAGTCCGGCACTGCAACTGACACAGCACAGTAAATTAGTGTACACACTGGACAGCGTCCTTATGACATGGGCAGTCTCAGAAACTACATATTTGCCAGTGTGTGTGTGTGTGTGTGTGTGTGTGTGTGTGTGTGTGCGTGCGTGCGTGCGTGCGTGCGTGCGTGCGTGCGTGCGTGCGTGCGTATGTGTGTGTGTGTGTGTGTGTGTTTGTGTGTGTGTGTGTGTGTTTACGTGCATGCGTGTGTGCTTCATACACTGGGTTACTGTTACAGCCCCACCCCCTACCCGACCCCGCCCCACCCCTTCATTGCATGTCTAGTCACTGCGTTACTGCTGAGTATGCCGATATTTCCATCCTAGGTGTTTCAACAGAGCTTCCGCGTGGTTCTGTCATGTACAAATATTCGTTGTAATTCTAGCTAGCGAGAGCATATATTACGCGCACTGAAAACACGCATTATTACAGATGAATCGTTTTTATGCGCCGTTTATGCAACATCCCTCCATTCATCCCCTCATGCTTGACAGGCTCCGTGAGGTAAGAGTGAAGTTACCCCCCCAGACCAGAAGCGGAAGTGACGTACATTTCCCCCGCAGCGTCCGGATGTCGGTGTAGGCGGCGTGACCTCGGCCAGCTTTGGTGCGTGCCCACACGTAGAACCGATACTGGTGGTCGGACTTGAGTCCCGAGATGCGTGCCCCCAGGGTGGAGGGGTTGTTGATCTGGGGGGACAGACCTTTCAGTTTGCCCACCGTCAGACCAGCGACTGAAACAAGCAGATGGTCGTATCACAGTTAGCACTGAAACACACCCACACACACGCACATGCATGTGTGTGGGTGTGTTTCAGTGCTAACTGTTTCTGTCGTAATTCTGAGAGATGTCAGAATTACGACAAAAACAAACAAATGGTCCTATCCCAGTTAGTACTGAAACAAACAGATATATAGCCATGTCAGAATCACGACTGAAACAAACAGACGGTCGTATCGCCACTGAAACAAACAGATAATCCTGTCACATCCACTGCTGAAACAGACAGATGGTTGCATCACAGCCACCACTGGAACGAAAGATAACCACGTCATAATCACGACTCAAACAAACAGATGGCCGTCTCATAGTCAATCCCAACTGAAGCAAACAGATGGCCGTGTCACAGTCAACCCCCACCAAGACAAACAGACGGCTGTGTCACAGTCAAAATCACCACTATAACAAACAGATGGCCGTGTCGCAGTCAATCACCAATATAACAAACAGATGGCCGTGTCACAGTCAAAATCACCACTCAAACAAACAGATGGCCGAGTCACAGTCAATCACTGCTCAAACAAACAGATGGCCGAGTCAAAATCACCACTAAAACAGATATCGATCATCAGTGCCACAGCCGCGCCATCGCTGAACCAACGGCCATTCCTGTCCCAGTCACCACTGAAGCAGGCGCAGTCACGACTGAAAACATATTTCCGTGTCGCAGTCACGAATGTAACAAAACAGATGTTCCATTCGCAGTCACAATCAAAGAAAGAACCCACAGAACTGCAGAGAAAGACAATGGAGAAGCAGTATTGTGCGGCTTATGAAGATGGCGACGACGAAAATGACGATGAGAGAAGAGAAAGTGCAACGGTGGTGGGAAGATGTTTAGAAATCAAGTCAGGTATTTGTCTTCCCCTCCAGAGCCTGGTGCAAAAAGCAGAGACTGAATGCAGCAAGGGAGGCAACAACATAATTGCCCCTGCGGTGTTCCTACAAAGTGGTTCCCCTTGGGATAAAAAAGTTCAGCTAAACAAAATTGGTTTATACATTCCTTGAAAGAAAACCAACAGACAATGAAGTTAATTACCGCTCGAAAGACGTCACATGAACAAAACAATACAGACCCGAATAGCCTACGGCAACTCTACGCCGGCATGAGAGTAAATCAAAGGTGCAGAACTTCATCAAAGGTAAACCCTCAATAACAAATCCGAACAAAATCAACGAAGTATAAACAAATAAACAGTAATCTTTGCCAAAGACTATCAATGCATGTGGCCTACTCTTGCAGTTTTCCCAGTTAAGGCAGACAGCAAAGTTCCCTGTGAACACAGGGGTATGGATATAAAGAAGAAGAAGAAGAAGAAGAAGAAGAAGAAGAAGAAGAAGAAGAAGAAGAAGAAGAAGAAGAAGAAGAAGAAGAAGAAGAAGAAGAAGAAGAAGAAGAAGAAGGAGGAGGAGGAGGAGGAGGAGGACAAGAAGAAGAAGGAGGAGGACAAGAAGAAGAAGAAGAAGAAGAAGAAGAAGAAGAAGAAGAAGAAGAAGAAGAAGAAGAAGAAGAAGGAGGAGGAGGAGGGAGAGGAAGAGGAGGAGGAGGGAGAGGAGGAGGAGGAGGAGGAGGAGGAGAAGAAGAAGAAGAAGAAGAAGAAGAAGAAGAAGAAGAAGAAGAAGAACTCACTGTGCTGGTAGGCGATATCGTATCCCTGTAGTACACCATTGGGTTGGTCTGGGGGCAGCCATTTAAGCAAAACGTAACCAACACCGAACGCTTCCACGTGCAGTTCTCGCACTGAACTGGGTGCTGTGACAAACATGGTGAGGAACAACTCAGCAACTTCAACAGGACCGCACACAGCAACACGAAAACACACGAAACGTTCAACAGAACGTTGATTTTAATTAGGCAATAATACAAAATGAAGCGAGAAAGAAAGCATGGACCATAACGGGGACAAACAGAGTATCGTTGTTACCAACAAATCATGAGCTTCAATAGCACCAAACACAGCAACGAGTTAAAACCTGTAAGACATGGCCTCAAGGGATGTGTGTGTGTGTGTGTGTGTGTGTGTGTGTGTGTGTGTGTGTGTGTGTGTGTGTGTGTGTGTGTGTGTGTATGCGTGCGTGCGTGCGTGCGTGCGTGCGTGCGTGCGTGCGTGCGTGCGTGCTGCGTGCGTGTGTGTGTGTGTGTGTGTGTGTGTGTGTGTGTGTGTGTGTGTGTGTGTGTGTGTGTGTGTGTGTGAGTGTGTGTGTGCCTGAGTTTGTGCGTGCAAGCGTGTGTGTGTGCTGGAAGTAATGAGAAATATGTTTAATCAAGTGTTGTAGTGTGCTTATGTAATTAATCAGGTTCATTGTGCTCAAGGATGTGTATATATTCCGTTGGCCTCATTGTTTTTGCACTGCGCCCTTCGGGCTCACGTTAGGTGTAAGCGCCTAACAAAATACCCTTTTACCTTACATCGCTTTTGCCAACACAGAATGTGAACCCCGAGACAACCCTACACGGAGTGGCAAGGACTAAGCAACACTCACTTCCTTCCGGCGTGAAGAAGTCGATGGTCTGGCTGGGCGGGCCGGTGTAGTGAGTGTTCATGACGGCCACCTGGGCCCTGAGGGCCGTGTACGCGGGCAGGTCCAGCACCGACACCCGCATGTCCGGCCCGTGTCGCTGACCAGGGGCCAGCACGAAGTCCACCTCCTTCTGCTTGTGGCGACCCTCCACCGATTTCCAGTAGCGCAGCTGAACAGCAGATACAGAGCACATTATCGTACAGTACAGTTCACTACACTACAGTACACTACACTACATGTATTGCACTACACTACATGCTCTACACTACAATACCCAAGTACATAAAAGGTTCAAAAGAACATCCTAATAAATAAACGCACAATCTGCTGGCAATGTCCTAACAATTAAACACACAATCTGCTGGCAATGTCCTAATAATTAAACACACAATCTGCTGGCAATGTCCTAATAATTAAACACACAATCTGCTGGCAATGTCCTAACAATTAAACACACAATCTGCTGGCAATGTCCTAATACATGAGCGTTCTTTTGAACCTTTTATGTGTTTGGATCTTGTTTTCAGACGCTAGCAGTTATTCTTTTCTTTTGTATTTTTCTCTCTCAGTACAATACGATAGAATATCCTTCACCATACGATGGTGGCAGGTCTCTACTTCTAACGACTTCCTGTTGCGCAACTGGGTACACATACATAGCACACTGCACTACACTACAGTGCAATACGCTACACTACATTACACTACACTACGATAGAATACGCTTTACCGTACGATTGTGGCAATTAAGTCTCAACTTCTAACGACTTCCTTTTGCGCGGTTGGGTACACCAACAGGGCAAACTACATTGCACTACACTACACTACGACTGAATATCATTTACCACACGACTGTGGCAGGTCTCTACTTCTAAGGAATTATTATAGCGCAGCCGGACACACGTACTCAGCACACCCATTGTTCCGTACAATATAGTACAGCACAGTACGCAACACTACAAACTAATAACGTACTGTATGATACGGTGCAATGTTGTTGTTGTTTTTTCAGTACAATGCACAAATGCATACAATATAGTAACAATATACTTTATTCATCCCAGCGGGAAATTAAAGCTGTCGTTCAGTCGCACAACGAAGAACATATCTCAATAATTCTAAGTCATGAAACGCACGCACATACACACTCTTAGACATACGCCCCCTTTCTCTCAATCTGCATACACTAATAGCAAACCCACAGTTACCTGGAATAAAATGCTTTCTCTGTCAAACCAAAACGTAAAATCTCTCAAATAAAAATTATTAGGTGATATGATACAATATAATATTGACGATGACAACGCTCACCGACTTTTCTCCCACTTGGGTGACATTGTGCGCTTGACAAACGTTAAAATCGAATTAGCACCGACCGACTTTAGTCCTGAGGTGACGCAGGGGAGGAGGGAGGTGGGGGGTACAAGTAACGTCTCTGCCCTTTCTAGTTAACAAGACATTACAATCCAATTACTAACTAACTAACTGCACTGACTTCAGTGGCACAGCTGTTTGCACTGGAACCGCAAGTAGACAAGTCTGCATTGAGTTCTGAGTCTCGCACACTTCCTGGCGAATGAAGACCATGTGGTTCTGTGTTGATTAGTGGACTGGACTACGTATCGGGTCTGACTGAACTAGCATTTAGATGACTTTGTTCGGTCTCTCTTTTGTTGTTCTTATTGGACTGCAGCTCTCGTCATCGCCGTACGCCGATGCTTATTTGAAAGTTTTGCTCGCTGTCGATCATCTAGGCCTCTGTGGTGTCACTTCCAGACACACTTCACTCACCTGCTCCTATCCACCCCCCCCCGTCTCTCTCTCTCTCTCTCTCTCTCTCTCTCTCTCTCTCTCTCTCTCTCTCTCTCTCTCTCTCTCTCTCTCTCTCTCTCTCTCTCTCTCTCTCTCTGTATGTGTATGTGTAGTATCAGTAGAATTAGTTCCTCATGGGCGAGGGCTGGATGCAAAAAAAAAACAAAAAAAAAACTGTGTGTACTCCACTACCTCGTAAAATAAACTTCATTCATTCTCTCTCCCTCTCTTGTTATGGTATTGTTTGTATATATATATAATTTAACTCCTCGCACGTAAAAAGGATTTTAACCAAGTTGATTTGAATGCAATAACAATTACACCTGTTTTAAGAAATTATCGTGCTTTTGTATTACTCACG
>CAUZXP010000502.1:0-5000 GCA_963584105.1 Alviniconcha strummeri | reverse complement strand
CACACACACACACACACACACACACTGCGCGCGCGCGCGCGCGCGCAACACGCACGCACACACACACACACACACACACACACACACACACACACACACACACACACACACACACACACACACACACACACACACACACACAGGAAACCAACTCACATTCCACTCCACCACCAGCATGTTCTTGATGTCGGTCCGGGTCCGCACATTCTTGGGGTTGGTGTCTGGCCTCTCGGGCGGCGTAGTGCAGCTGCCTGCCGTCACGGCGCTCGGCTTGCTGACCCCCAGCTCCGTCATGGCTTGACCCGGAAGGCGTAGGTCCCCAGGGAGATAATTCGATGGTCGCTTCCCGAGCGCCGGCCGGGAACTGCTCGAAGTAATCGTGCCAGCGGTCTGGCGTGTCGGACGTGTTGAACTGGACGATGTAGCGGGAGATGTCTGCGCCGTTGTCCTTGCCCTTCTCCCAGCGCAGCTTGGCCGATCGGCCGATGCAGGGCAACCACCTCCACGTTCTGAGGAGGGCCTGGTGGACCTGTGGACAGAAGATGGAAGATGTGAACTGTTGTTTCTAATGAACAGTGGATGAAATACGATGCTTTTTCGTTTGTTTGTTTGTTTGTTTTAATAACTATTTTTTTGTTATGTGTGCGTGTGAGTGAGTGAGTGAGTGAGTGAGTGTGTGTGTGTGTGTGTGTGTGTGTGTGTGTGTGTGGTGTGTGTGTGTGTGTGTGTGTGTGTGTGTGTGTGTGTGTGTGTGCGTGCGTGTGTGCGTGCGTGCATTCGTGCGTGCGTGTGAGTGAGTGAGTGTGTGTGTGTGTGTGTGTGAGCGCGCACGTGTGTGCGTGTGTGCGTGTGTGTGTGTGCGTTGTGTTGTTTTTTGTTTGCTAATTTGTATTAATGAAAGAAAACATGTATAGATAATACGAGAACAAGTCAAATCGATCATCGAGCACACACACACACACACACACACACACACACACACACACACACACACACACACACACACACACACACACACACACACACACACACACACACACACACACACACACACACACACACACACATACACACAGAGAATGTGAAAGAACTGACGACCACAGTGCCTTCAACCCGTGTTGTTCAATATTTATAACGAAGGCGCATGGCCACAGGGGAAAAGTAAGAACATGCTCCCCGTGGTCATTTTTGTCATCTAACAAAATCTCTGACGAGATTCAGACGGAACAATGATGTTACTGTTCTCCTCGATCAGCAGCTGCGGCTAAAGATTGAGTTTAAGAATCGCGATTCTCTTCAGATACAATGAATAATTGTTAGCTCAAGCATCTTTCTTAATTGGTTTTATGTCTGTGTTATACGTTGTGCGTTCAACAAAGGCACTTCTGTTGAAAATGCGTGTTTCTATGCTCCTTCACAAAAATCCTCTTAGCTTTTCTTTACGTGCTCTGCAGAGGAGTTGACAAAAGAAAACCAATGGAAAGAAAGACAAAAAAGACTTTGCGAGAAATATCTTGGGAGGTTAAGGAGAGAAAAGACCTACTTGTAAACGTGTGCCTTGGGAAACGTTGAGACAAAAACAGAATTTGAACACGAACCATATTCACGAAGAATATTTTGTCTTCAAAGAGTAAGAACATTTAATGTTTGTTAATCCTGCTGTTTTACACATTTTTCGACCGGAGTTCCAGGCCAGTCAAATCTTTTTTTAACAGTTTTGTTTTTTCTGTTAGATTAATGTTCTGGGAGTGAGAAGTAGAACTTGTAATGTAGAAAGCGGCGAATGACTATGGCGAGATTATGGAAATACGGAAAACACTTCAGTCGGATGTGTGAACATAGGGTCATGCAAGGTTAAAGAAGAATAAACAACAACAAAAACAACAGGAACAACAACAAACAAACAAATCCATTCCATTACTCAGCTTTAGAAACTTTCCTATATTGCCCGCTATTTTGCGTGCTATTTTGTGTGCTTGGTCCAACGCCATAATCAAGCAAGCTGAAAAATATTTTCCATTCTTTGAACATTTAAAAGGAACTATCCTTTGCAGGCTCGGAGTTCCATTTGCTTGGTGCAGGATTAAACAAAAAGGTTTCGTTTCCACAGTAAACGAATCCACAGTAAAGGCTTTGCGATTCTATATAGATTGGATCAGGTGACTTTTTTTGTGTGTGGACACTATCACTAACACTTGTTTCACGAGCTCATTATCGCGTTGTGCGCTCTTTTCCCGCACTTCATTTTGACGTCACCATGTCTTTGATGTCACGGACAGAACACCAGAAGGTGTTTACCAAATTGTCCGTAAAGAACTCGGTATAAAAGTGATAACAAAAATGGTGTCTGCAAAGTTTGTATCCAATACACTTCGTGACATGGGCTCAGAAAAGAATAAGAATCAGAGAGAGAGAGAGAGAGAGAGAGAGAGAGAGAGAGAGAGAGAGAGAGAGAGAGAGAGAGAGAGAGAGAGAGAGAGAGAGAGAGAGAGAGAGAGAGAGAGATGCCGCTGAAAAAAATGATGATGATGATGATGATGATGATGACGATCTTCATTTTTAGCGCATGATTCCAGTAACTTGAATACTCAGTCCACTGAAGGAGGAGGTGGGGGGGGGGGGGGGGGGGGGGTGTCAATAGAGAAATGTGATGATGATTAAAAAGTAAATTATAAAATAGACACATGGTGAAAAGTCATTCACACAACAGGTGAGTTTTCAGACGTCTGATGCTTGTCACGTTTAAACTGCAAGAGCCCATTAAATATTTTAACTGATATCGTAACAGGAAATAACACTTCCATAAACGTCTGTGGTATGGCCGCACAAGCAAACAGATATAGTGCGGATCGACGAAGCGAGGATGACTTACGTATCGCTTACTAGTAACCCATCCAGTCAAGACGTTTGTGTGTGTGTGTGTGCGTGCGTGTGTGTGTGTGTGTGTGTGTGTGTGTGTGTGTGTGTGTGTGTGTGTGTGTGTGTGTGTGTGTGTGTGTGTGTGTGTGTGTGTGTGTGTGTGTGTGTGTGTTGTAGATCGAGGAGCAAGGGGCAGACTATCCGTGTTCACGTCAACCATGCTGGCCCCCCTGGTGGTCGACACTGGCCAGAGGAGACAACAATGACCAGCCGCCATTACACAGGAACAGTACTGGCAACAGTTGTTTCCGTTGCCCAGGAGCAACGACCAAACGCGGGGACCACAAGGGCATTAACACCGCGACAATTCTGTTCCCCATAAAGCAAGGGCCACAATTCGGTACTGCATTTGAGAAAGGTTAAAAGTCCGGGGCTACCCACACTAGAGCCTCGATTTAACAGTTCTGGCTTTGATGGAAAGAAAGTATTTTTTAAATTTTTATTTTCTTTCATTTTTTTTGCGATTTTGAGACCTTCGAGGGCTGTAAATTCTCGACGTCATGCCATACCGTCTTTAGAGTACCACAACGCATCCAAAAACGTAATGCATAAGGCGACTGTATCTCTACGTGGACAGCAATGGACAGCAAGTTGATATTCCCTGACAATTTTATTTCTGTAAGTCGTTTTGTTTTAGAGTTGTAGCTTCACCTGCAGAACTTCGGGACTGCCGCCGGTATAAAGTCTGACAAGGTAAGTGCTGGTATAAAAATATATAATCTGCCCGACGTTTTGCCCCTCACTTCATCACTGGAACACATTTGCTTCTCTGACAGACAAGAAAGAACGCACATGTCATGGCGGATATGGGCTAGTTAGTAATTTGATTTTAATGTCCTGTCAACCAAGCAGGGACACAACAATTCCATTTAAATTATCGATATCAAACTAAAGAACGAAGAAAGAACAACAAAGTGAAAAGAAACAATATTTTATTTTAAAGCACCTACCAACTATCATCGTAGCTACTCAACAAAAGCCACACAAGAAAACTTAACTAATACCGGCCCCCGTAGCGCAGTGGTTAGCGCGTCGGACTGTGGGTCGGAAGGCCTGGGGTTCGAATCCCATCAGAGTCATGTGGGATTTTGCGGCCCTGGCCGGCTCCTACCCAGAGCTGGGAGTGCTATGGGCCCAATGGGAAGGCTGGAACCACACAGCCGAGCTTCATCCAGTTCACGGATGCGTCTTTGAGGGAGTTGCTCTAATTACTTGACCAACACTGCAGGTGCCGCAGTTCCCAGGCCTGGTTAACACGGGATAATTGTGACAGTAAGCGTGGTCTGCGGCCCTGTCAAGTAGTCTCAAACCGAAATGGACCTCCATAGCATCATCAGTTATCATCCTCATCCTCATCGATCACTGCATAAATTTAAAAAAAAAGAAAAAAAGTCTCAGCTTCTGTAGCCCTTCATGCCATACTCTCGTGGTGGCCTCAGTCTCGGTGTTCCTCCCTCCTCCCTTGCCTGGGGCAGTTCTGATCAAAGCCCTCAACGTCAGAGAGTCCACATAGGAGGATTGGTGGAGGGACGTAGCGGCGGTCTGCTCTCTGGGGAGACGCTCACTCAGTCTAACTCCGCGACTTAGCTAACATTGTCGTCAGTAGGGGGCACAGTAGGTGGTGTCCTGCGTATGTTGAATCAGAACAGGCACTACTGAACACCACCGAAGTGACTCAGCAGCAGTGCAGTGTTTCCTTCGGATGGCAGCCTACCAACGATCTGACGTCACTTCCTGTGGACCTCTGGGGGCGGGGCCGCGATGCGGAATGAGCCCTGGGCGTGGCCGGAGGTGGGGGATGCCGGGACGAGCGGCGCGGGAGCAGTGCCTCTGAGGTCGGCACAGATGATGTGACAGCAAAAAAAAAAAAAAAAAAAAAAAAATTTTTTTTTAAACTTGAAACGAAAAATATTTGAGAATTTTCTGCAGAATAAAGTCAGGAGCATGGACCATGTGCAGAAACTGACCAGACGGAAAGAGCAAGAAGACTAGGAAAAAAGACAGAAAGAAAAGAAGAAAAAAAAAAAAAAAAAAAAAAGGAGATAGGAAAGGGGATTCAAATAACATCCCTGAGATTCAAG